>VDFB02275967.1:0-109181 GCA_007258455.2 Sequoia sempervirens | reverse complement strand
TTTACCTTGCCGAAAAGGAATGAACGGCTTTCTTGCTTGACGGCAAAGCGAGGGACTTGATTCCATTGACTCTTTCTGAGTCAATCTTGATTCCTTCAGCAGATACTACGTGACCAAGAAGTTTACCTTCTGTCACCCTGAAAGTTGACTTTTTGGGATTGAGGGAAATGTCGTGCTGATGGCATCTCTCTAGAGTTTGTCTCAAATGATAGAAATGCTCATGGCGTTGCTTGGAGAACACCGTAAGATCGTCAAGGTACACCACAATGAACTTACCCATTACGTCACGGAAAGCAAGATCCATGGCACGTTGGAATGTAGCGCCGGCGTTGATCAAACCAAACGGCATCCTACGATACGCAAAGGTTCCCCAAGGCGTTGTGAAAGTGGTTTTGTGTTGATCGCTTGCATTCACTTCAATTTGATTGTAACCGGAAAATCCGTCTAGCATGGAGAGCATCTCGGATCCAGTTACATTTTGTAGAACTTGATCCATCACTGGAAGTGGGTAATTGTCTTTGAGAGACAATTGATTTAGATTTCTGAAATCTACACAAATGCGGATTTCACCATTCTTCTTACGAACAGGGACGATATTGGCTATCCATGTTGAATGATGGATAGGGAAAATTATCCGCGCATTCAGCATCTTTTGAACTTCAGCTAAAATCATTCCAGAAATCTTGGGATTGTACTGCCTCTGCTTTTGTTTGTAAGGTAAAGCACCAACCTTGAGAGGAATGTCATGTTGCACTTCCTTGGGCCGAAATGACTTTAGATCGTCATATGAATACGCCAAGACGTCAATGTACTCCTGCAATAGCTGAGCAAACTGTCTTCTTTCTTCGGCCGTGCAGCATTTGCCAATGTTGACCATCTTAGGATCGGCTTCAGTTCCCAAGTTTATCTGTTCAACCTCATTAGATGAGTCAGAATCTGAGAGTTGTTTCTTTACGTGGCGATCATGCTTATCAAAAAGCTTTTCCAAGGATACTAATCCTTTAGGGATCTTATTCCCTTTGAGTTGCAGATATTCCTCGCCTGTAACGGAATCTAGATCGGACACGGATTCTCGAAATGGAGAATCGCTGCCCTCAAAGTACAACTCATCAAAATTGTCCGCTTTCTCAAGAAAGGCGATAATTTGATGGTCGTCATTGAAAATCTGCCAGTTCTCTAAATTGTCAGGTACACTTGGGCGGAAAACCAACTCTATGGTGTATGTAGAACCTTGGAAGTCTTTGTGTGGCACCAAGAGCGTGGCAGAGATCGCGAGGGAATCAGCCCTAGTATTGTATTCTCTGGGAACAACAGAGATATCAAACGCTTTGAATTCCTCAATGGAATCCCACACTAGATTACGATAATGCCTAAGTCTCTCGTTCTTTGTTTGATAGATATTTCTTACTTGACATACTATCAACTCGGCATCACCTTGCGCATGAAGATTTTTTATACCTTTCTTCAACGCAACTTGCATTCCCAGTAACAAGGCTTCGTACTCGGCAGTGTTATTGGTGTTATCAAACTGCAGCTTGAAGGAGAAAGGGAAAAACTTTCCTGATGGCGAAATGAAAACCATTCTTGCTCCAGAACCGGTCGAGGAGCAGCTACCATCAAATTCGAGTAACCAGACACCGTTGGAGTCACCAACTGGAACAGTGTCGAAATCCAAAACTTCATCCTCTGACGAAGATTCATGGTCGGAGACGGACAAATCTCCCGATGACGTTTCATCTGAAGTTGAAGAAATATCATCTTTTTCTAACTCGTTTTGAGTCGAAGACTCCCCTACCTCATTTGTCTGTAGGTAGTAAGTTCCCACGCCTGATGATTCATACAAAATCTGAGCTCTGGGATCATCTGACTCAACAACTGAAAACTTTGATTCTTTTTCAGGAATCAGCTTTTGCATCACACCTTTTACTGGTATTCTTGCTTCGGACATATCCATACTTAGTTCTCCTCCAACATCTTTGCAGAAATTGCGTCCGAGGAGGATACCGTAGGAAGATGGTACATCGGCCACGAGGACCGTCATCTTTATCTTCTTCTCCGGGTATGCGGCGAATGCATATTGTGCATCTTTGATCTGACCGATCAATGGCACTTGCTTATTCTCCATGGAAAAGCAACGGCTGAAGGTTTTGGTCATTTCGAGGCCTAACGCAATAGCTACCTTGGCGGGCATTACATTGTCAGACGCACCAGAGTCTATGACACAGTTACTCAGCTTGAAACCATTTACAAGTAGGGAGATGAAAAACAGATCAATGCGTCCAGAAGCAGTTGGAGGATTAGATACGAGGTTACTCTGTGATACTTTGGGTTTAGGAGTAACTGGGATGTCAGGAGGAGTATCCCGACTTGGAGAGATCTTTTTATCATTTACGAACTTGACAAGCCTGTCAAATTGGTCGGGGTTGGCTTTGAGGTATTCAGCCTCGGACATTTGAACCTTGGTTTTCTTGGCATGGTCAATGATGTCGAAAGCCTGGAAAGAACTTTGTAGGTTGGAAGCCGTAACTTCGCTGATTGGTTTCACAAAAGGCACACTGGTCTTTGGAACGGGAGGATTAACTTTAGGAACAACGGGAGTTGACGAAGAAGAACAGGGTGCACTTACTTGTGGATTTGCTGCTTTCTTAGGTTGCCAAGGGAGGGGAGATCCTCTTTTGGCAATCGTTATGGGCGGCTTTTCTTTTTCTGGGACAGCGGCAGCTTGAGCTTTGTCAAGTTCACTTTGTTGATGCCGCGTAAAAACAGCGTAAGTGTCAGTCACCAAGTCGTCTTCTTCTTCCTCTTCTTCCATCATTTGAAAATAGCTGATCTTGGAGTCGCCAGCCGATTCAGTTTCTTCTTCTTGGAAGAGATCGGCATTTTCTTCTTCAGGATATTCGGGCTGAGCATAATCATCTTGTTCAGTCTCATAGTACCCGGCAGCATTGTTAGCAGGCGGGGCTTCAAGAGCAAGTCGTCTTGGAGGTGCTGGGAGACGATTCTGATTTTTGTTGCCAGCATAGTTAGGAAAAGTCCTCCTAGGGACGTCTTTGTAGTTGTTACCATTGTTGTTGTTTGACACTTGCTTCTTAAGAGACAAAACTTCATTTGCCAACCTTTGGATCATGGGATCTATGAAATTTGAGCTGGCAGTGGAGGTACTAGCATTGGATGCTGAAGATCCTGAGGCTTGCATCCTTTTATTTCCGTTAGTCCCCATCCTGATTTCTCCAGCAAGGATCATGTCGTCCTCCAGACTGGTAGCCAATTGTTGGGCTGCTTCAACGTTAGCCAAATTTTCCCTACGTAAGTAAAAACTTACCTTAGGCAGTTTAGTGTTGATGAAAAAGCATTTCAGGTTATGATCAGTTGGTCTTGCATCATTTGGGATCCGTGTCACCAACTTATTGAACTTCGCCACAAACTGGCGCATAGGCTCGTGAGCTTCTTTACGCATGGTGGTGAGTTGCGCTAATAGAGCATGCGAATCTTCAGCGGGCTTGAATCTTTCTTCAAATTTAGTGTGAAGAGTGGCCCAATTGGTGATGGAAGCATTGGGAAGAGTAAAGAACCATTCGGCTGCAACCCCTTGAAGGGATTCAATGAACAATCTTACAGAAACATCTTTGTGCTCAATGCCAAGAACGCCACATACTATGTAGAATGCGGATATGTGCTCATCGGGGTGTTGTTTGCCATCACCTTGAAATTTCGGAAGATGCTTCCTGGATACACGTGGAAGTTCGTGCAAAGGTGGAGTCAAACGGAGGGGACCAAAAGCATTTCCCCACGGTCCTGCAGGTGGTGCGGCCATGACTGGTTGCACAACAGGTACTTGAACAGGACGTCTGCGATAAACTGACCAAACACTTGGGATCGGAGATCTTTCGCTACGTGGAGGGAAGCTTATAGCCCGCTACAGTGGTGACCTTGCTCGTGGAAGAGTAAATGGAAAGTCACGTTGCAACAACTCTTCAAAGAGTGGATCTGTTATTCCTTGAGCCCTCAATCCTCTTGTATATATTCGGTCCGCCAGAATGTAGATCTGAGTACAAAGGATGTTACAGAGTTAACAATATACAAAAGAACAGCAAGAAAAAGGAAACTTATCTACTTCAATCCGAAGCGTGAGGCTCAGATTGCGTATGTAGGTTCCCTAGTAGAGTCGCCAAAAAACTGTTGGGTGAAAATTATGTAATCAGCTTTCGATAGATTACACAACTTGGACTTCAGCCACAGCTATGTGAGATGTGAATCTCTCCTCTCGGAAAGGGGAGGCGCCCTTCTTACTGCTAACAGAAACAATAGTAAATCACACAAGTAATTACAAAATGTACACAAAATTCACGGAGTGGGGGGGGTGTGTTACATTCATCCTTCTCTCTTTTTTCAGAGAAGATGTTTAGAATGCTTCACGTGTTGGAAGTTCATAATTCTAGATAACCTGAAACGAACAACTAGCAGTAATGCCAATATCTCTATCTCGTCAAAGCGAAGCGTAGAGATACCAGAAGTGATTAATAACAAACAAAATAAAATAAAAAGGGAAAGCTCACGAAGGCACAAAGTCGTTCCGTAGCTTTATCAGTGTTGGATCTGCGTAGACGTACCGTTTGCTACGTTAGAAGCACAAAGTCTTCTTAGACGCAACAATTCTTCGAACAGCATGAACGATTACAAGCACAAAGTCTTGTAGATCATCCAACAAAAGTATCAGAAGCACGAACGATTACAAGCACAAAGTCTTGTAGATCCTTCGACAAGAGTATCCAAGAGTATGAATAATTACAAGCACAAAGTCTTGTAGATCACTCAACCAGAACATGCAAGAGCATGAAAGATTACAAGCACAAAGTCTTGTAGATCATTCAACCAATGATAAACAGAAATAACAATGCAATCTAAATAACAAATGTAACACAAAGTTTACATCAACTACTTAGAGTCTTTCAGATTTCTCGAACTAATCACTACCAAATCAGATCAACTCACAAAAGTATCGAATCCAACGCAAAGTTTGGCTTGCAATCCTTTTCTTTATTGATCGAATCTCATTCACAAAGCATGAACGCAAAGTTTCACAAATTTGCTTACAAAAGGGCAGCACTTCGTTGCAAAAGGCTAAAAGATAATTTACAATGAAAATCCCTCACCTTATATAGAAAGAGGGATGAGCAAAAGAAGGAAAGAGATTGAGAAAATCAGGGAGAGTTAGGTGAGTGATTTTAGGAAATCTCACCTAACTTTGACCAAAGTCAAAGTGTAATTTGTTTTGAAAATATTACATCTTTGGACTTGGTGTAATTACAATTTACAATAAGACATTCGAAAATGTCGAGAAATATTTACAAGATGCATAATGGGATGCACCGTAAATGTCTAACACTGGAGAATAGGGGGTTGCTTCACGTTTCTTTGCATTGGGCACGAAAGTCTTCAAATTTCCTCCTAGTCTCCTGCACGAACTTCTCATCTGGACCAACGGTGTAATCCACAATGGTGTGGATTCTCGTGATCGATCTCATGGCATATGAGTGAACCTTCTTGCACCTGTCAAGATGCGTCTTCAGGTTGTCCGCACGTGAGCCTTGTATCACAAATGATGTTCAAGCTCAGAAGTCCGGAAATGGGCTAATCACCCATGATGGCTTCTTTGAAGATCGTGATATTTCTGTGGCCGATAGGAAGATACGATTGTCTTCAAGAAGTTGACCAGGCAACTCTTTGATACTTTTGTCAAGAATGTTGCGATGCCCTTCGACATCTTCCTGTACTTGGTGAAGATCTTCAATGAGGGATTGAACCACTTGAATCCTATGTTTCAGTGATTCTTTTACCTCTACAAACTTTTCTTTGTTGGGAATTACCCCAACCTCCACCAATTTGCTGAGCTTTACCTGTTTCATTCACTATGACAATTGCATTTTTCTGATGTCTCAAGGCCCCGCAGTACGCTTCTTTCTTTATCAAGCTCGCGGTGAGCTTTGGCCAATATGGTGGTTTTCTCATCCGCAGCCAAAATTATCTGAGATCCGTGCTCGATGATCTTTTCAATAAAATCATATAACACCCTGCCTTTGGAGGCGAATTTCTCAGCTTTCTTGACAGCTGGGTCTTCAATATTTACCACTGTCAACGGTTGTGCATTACTCGGAGAACCGCGGTAGTTCTTTTTACAATGGTATAATGCTCGCTTCCGCTTGTACATGTTACTTAGCTTGCCTTAACTTTGTCCAACCTTCCCGGCCAAGATATCCAGCGCGGACTTTGGCGACGCCTTTTGTACTTTCATTGCAACCTGCTAAGCCGGATCTTTGTTACTGCGGTAGTCCTCCATATTGACATCACCTTCTTGATTCGGTATACACTTACATACTTGTAGCCGCATTCTATCAACGCTCGTTCTCGAAAGTATATCTTTCTTTTGCCTTTTCTCCCTTTGGCTTTTGAAGAAATCCATTCCTTCAAGGTCGAAGCCTTCCGAGAAATCATTTGCTTTTGGCGCTCGAATTTGGAGATATTAGCCAAGGAGGAAGAAAAGAAGTGAACCTCGATTTATCGTTAATCCGTACCGCCATTGCCATTTCTGGAAGTTATTGTCAAGCATCCGAACTCACCATGGGTATCGTGGATAATTGAGAAGATGGTCATCATTGCCTCAGAGTTGATACATTGAGCTGACGACGACTCCATTCATGAAACGCATTGAATTCATTTTGTAGCGATATCATACGCTACGCAGCCAGGAATGGACGGCTGCGGGTTTGGACAAAGATATCAACCGCATGAACGCTTGGTCACCCATGGAGTATCAAGTCGGGTTGATGCTGGGCAGTGGATAGGAGATATTCTCGCCAGCAGTGGAATGCACATGTGGTAGGGCCAGGTGACAGGGAAATGTGGAGATGGAGGAGTTCCCTGGATCGGAGGGGTATGAGGAACGCCAAGTCACTTTATGATGTTCTGCGGGGATTTCCTCAACTATGTTCTCAGGAGGAGAAGCAGTTATTTCTTCATCATGCTCGGGTTCCTGTTGATCACCCTCTTGTCTCTCTGATTCTGGCTCACCTTCGAAGTCACCTTCAGATCCTTCTTCAGAATCTTCATCAGACTCTTGCCCGCTTTCAGAAACCTCTTCGGCATCGGAGTCTGCTTTTGCTGAATCTTCATCTTCAGTGGATTGGTCGCTTGAATTATCTTCTTCATCGGAATCTACCTCCTCTAGAATGGGCTTTTTACCCTTTGAACGAGATGGATGAGATTCCGCTCTCGCCTCTTTGACAGCCTCGCATCTTTCTACCAACAGTGAACTTGATCCTAGGACCTCTTCGCGAAGAAGTGGGAACGGCCGCTGATTTGTTTTTGTCGCGGAGTTCTTGCTGTTGGCGAGCTTCTGCTTCGGATTCCTCTCCTTCTGAATCTGTCCTGAAACTTTTCATTGCATGACCATGTTTATGTAACCATTCTTCTGTGTTGGCTAGGATTGGTCTCAGCCTTTCTCTCATGTTGGTAACCTCTTTCCTAGACCATTGTATTGCAGGCAACGGCCTTTTAGCAATGCCTTGCTCATCATAGACAGCGTTCATGATATCACCTGGATCCTCAAAATCCTCTGGTAGGTCAGCGATACCAAGATCTCTGATTTGTTGAACTGCCAATCTGCAATAGTCCATTTTGCGAATGGCTTCTTCATCTCTGCAATCCGCCCAGATGTTTTCAAAACGGTACCTGTGTTGGTGACCTTTTTTGCAACTTCTTTCCTGACATCTCGGTAGTCTAAATCAAACCTATACCTGTAGGTTTTGATGGTCATGATTTGCATTTCAACATAGACAGACTTAGCTTTTTGTGCAGTTTGGATAGTATATCGGCCGATGGTCAGCGAGAACTTGAACCCACGCTTGTGGTTACTTCTTCGTTCTTTCTCAGACTTATCACCGGGCTCCCTGATGTTTATGAGAATCCACTCTATCCGGAAGGATAACGCGGGTAGCATGTAGGGACAACCGTGTAATAACCTACCTCAAGCAAGTAAACGCTGGGAATTGAGAAAATGCATCCAACTTTACTTACCACATTATAAGCCTCATCAGATACTCTTCTTCTTTCCAAAGCTGGATCAAAGTTGAAAAGTAAAGGCGCAAAGAAAGCATTAGTGACCCGTCTAAAATGATGAAAGCTCTCCTTTAGCTCCAATTGATAGAAATATCTGTACACAGGCACCATCATCCGATTCCTTTTTGTTGATAGACCTGGGAATTGTCTCATCACTGCTGCTGTGTACACCAGGTAAGAAGTCATGTAGAACTTCAATGTAGAAGGAGCATTGATCAACCATAGTGTATCTCTAATACTGATTTGTTTAATTTACCAATATGCACCTTCTCGCCTTCTTAAGGATCCCGGCGTACTCATATACATCCAATCGTGAAAGGTGGATGATTCCGGCAAACCCTTCACTCTGCTCAGAAACGTGATCATATCCTTGACGTCATCTTTGAAGTCACTTCTCAGGAGTCCTTTCGGCCATCTAGAAACAGACGATCTGGGCTTTTTGAGCCATTGAGTATTTATCAACTGTTTGGCTTTATTGGAATCATGATCAAAGATCTCCCCGAGCTTCAACATAGAGATATCAATATATTTCTCCATATGAGGACTCGAAGATACGTCAAGAAATCGGGTCAGTCTCAGAATCTCGCGCCCGAAGAGTCGATCACACTTCGCTTCTCAATGTAATGAGACGAACTTGAAGAACAACCTCGCATTGTGCGCAGTCAGAGGGAAATACCCACCAAGGGAGGTTGTTGTGTACTTCTATCGCCTCATTGAATCGTAAGAGGCTTGCCTCTGGCTAACTTCATGGTCAACCAAGTCTCTGATGACCAACTTCAGATCCTTTATCTCTTCAACTTGAAAGCACTCATAGTTGGCTGGATAGACGCCTTTGATATTTGTATTTCATCTTGCTTTTGCTTTCAAGAAGAAGAAGCTTCAGAGGGCCACTTCAAAAAGAATCGTAATTGATCAATTTTGGATTTGGATTTATCTCTGAAAGTAGACTGCAATCCGTCTAGCCAGAACAAACATCAATTGTTAAGAAACATGGGAAAGCGTGAAATGAGCACGAGGATGGAAAAGCATGGAGCGGATGGTGCGGCACGCAAAACGATGCACGAATGCGGAAAAATGAGGCTCAAGAGTGCACTGGTCAAAAATGAAGTTCATTTGGGAGGAATTGGAAAAAGCCTGAAAAAAGTGTAAGGGCGCTAAAATTCAGCGCCCTTACATTTTTGGGAAAACTGCTTTTGGTGTAAGGGCGCTAAATTTTAGCGCCCTTACACTTTTCAGTGTTAGGCAAATTTTGACATTGTTAAAATGTCGCAGTTGACATTGTTAAAATGTCGCAGCGTTGAAATTTAGCGCTTTAGCATTTCCTTGGCAATTTTGAAAATGTGGATGCAAGAAGGAATGGCGAAAGCGCTTGTTCTTGACAAATGAAATGAAAGCTTTTGAAGACCATGTCTCATTATCAATGCATACGCATTCAAAGATGTTATCAAGAACTCTTTCTTTTTGATAGATCTTTTCAATGTTCACCAAAACGAATAGAGATGGAGACAAAGATATTTCAACACAAACACGTTGGATAGATATAAGTTCTCAAGGGACATCGCGCACAGAGGAGAATGGGGAAAGAAACGCGAAGGAAGAAATAAGGGAAGAAACGCGTAGGGAAACAAAGAAAAGAATGCGTAGGGTAAGAAAATGGAAATGGAGGAAAGAAAAACGCGAATGGAAAACACGATGCGTTGAAAAGAAAAAACGTGTATGTTAACAATGAACACATACAAATGAAAAGAATAAAGACAAAGCCGAAAGGAAAACTTACAAGAGCAAAACGTGAAGAATGTTTGAAGAAATGGCGAAATCTCCAAAACGCAAATTTGCAGTTTGAAAGGAACTCGCACAGCAAGAGGAGAGAGGAGAAAACTAAAATAAGAACAACTAAAATGGCGAATTCATTCACTTAAGTGAAAATGAAAACTAAAAACCTAACTCAAGTCGAGCAATAAATTTAGGCACAAAAAGTGGCACGATTGACGAAAAACGCGAAAACGTGAGGAAACGTGCCAGAAACATGAAAAAAAAATAAGTGTTGAAGAAAAATGTAATGGCGCTAAAATTTAGTGCTATTACATTTTGGCAATTTCACTACATGCAGGGGCGCTAAATTTTAGCGCCCTTGCATTTCCAGACTTAGTCAATTTTGCTTCTTGGCAGGAGCGCACTTTTTCAGTGCCACTGCATTTTTCGCAATTTGCAAAGTATGAACAGTGAAACTTCGCGAAAGATCTCGTTTCGAAGGTCTTCGCGAGGCGAACAAGGGGGAATGCTTGAATTGACTATTCGAGACTTGGGAACGCATTTCGAGGTGGCTTGAAAATCACTCCGTTATGCGTACTTGAACTTCACGAATCCTAGGAAACAGACAAGTTTCGTAGGGGGGTTATCCGTGGAACGAGCGCTGCTAGATTCCGTGATAACAAAACAGCAGATTGAAAGAAATAGAATATCACTTGGAATCTGAGCAGATATCAAGAAGCATGTAAAGAAGAAGATGGTACCATGAGAGATATATGAAGACAAAGGATAAATCAATAATAAGGGAAGTAAGTTTGATATAATTACATATGTATATATATAAATATACAAGTTCATATAATGTGATTATTAGATTGAAATCAATTAGAAATATATTATTTACGATTATGCAATAATGATGCAGCAATTATTGAGCCTTATTGTAGAAATTATGATTCTTTAATATGTATATTAGATTCTTATTCGTTTGATTCACACTAAGCAATATCTTCTGAATATTAAGAACAGATCAACAAGAAGGCAATTGGAGCAGATCAAACATAATTATCTGCACTCAGCAGACCAAGGCAGAAGTCAGCAATTGTTAATAGATTTGCATATTAGAATATAGCAGTTTTATATTTTAGCAAAGCATTGTATATACATTATATTATTGTGGATGATGATATGTTATTTACTCTCTATGGAATTGGATGAGGCAACATGGATAGGGAATGCAGATACAAGTCTACCCACTAAGTGGACCACTCCATGTGGATGACTGGAGGTCTGCCACTTGGAGACAAGAAGGATGGTATATCCACTCTTGGGCTTAGATGGGATAGCTTAGGGCGGACTTATCATGTTTCTCATCCAATCATGATTAAACTCCCATTTTACTTATTCCTCTACAATTAACCATGGGAAGAAGAGACGGAAGTACAAGGGGAATAGCCTTTTCATCCTAAGTAGATCACCCCTAATGGATGCCAATGTGTCTGCCATTAGTGAGCCATGGGGGTTGCCTATCCGCCCTTGGGCTTAGGAAGAGGGAGATTTCATGCTAAGTAGACCACCCCTAATGGATGTCCGTGTGTTTGCCATTAGTGGGCCAAGGGGGTTGCCTATCTGCCCTTGGGCTTAGAAAGAGGACATACTTTGGGCTCCCTATTGCAGTTTCATCTCCAATCTTCCCAATGGTTGATTATTAGAGTGGCTAATAACTTGAATCCGTGTTAATAATTACTTACCTATTTAAGATCAATAAACCTTATGTATGTCAAATAATTTAGGGATGTTGCAAACAGTATAAATGATTGCTTATGAATTATTGGCTAACGTTATTGCAGGGTTCAAACTAGAGTCTATTGGTAAGTTGTAATTTAATAAGATATACTTCTTATTTTTCCATTGAATTGTGATTTTAGGGCAAAATCTAAGTATGTCCAAAATGGGGCATTACACTTAGATTTAAATGAGTTCTTTGCTAATGCCAATTTTTCTTTCTTCTCAACACAAATGTCAACAACATGTTCCTTGTCCCTCACCATGGTGGACCTTCCCATTTCACCAATCTAAAGAACCCCACCAAAACTTTCAATTCTATACACACCACTTCTCAAAATTGGTTTCTTCCAATCCTTTGTCAATCTTAAATTTTTTTCACCTTGTTCTTGGGAGTGAAGTGGTTTTAATGTTTTGGCATCTTCAAAAATCTACCAGACCTTATAAGAGATTCCTTCAATAAAGGGAAAGAATGCTACCAAGCCACCAATCAACTCTTCTCCATACAATTCTAAGCCATAAAATTGATTCATAAAAGCTCCCATCCTGTACGACAATCAAGCTGCAGCAGTGGCAACAAGATGAAAATAAAATGTTCAAGTTGAAGGTTTATACTATTAAGTTGTGATATTTTTTCTTAATGCGAAACCACTTTTCCTGTATATTTCCTCAAGTGTGGAACAACTTTTCAAACAAATTTTGGACTGGAAATTCCACACTAAAAAGCCTATCAGATTCCCAATCAACTGTTAGTAACCAAGAAAACTAGTAGCAAACACCAAATTGGATAGCACCAATAGTAGGCATAACAATTTAATTTGATGGTGCATCAAAAGGGAAACCTAGGGATGTAGGTGTTGGCTTCGTGATAAGAGATGGTCATGGTAATTTTGTTCTTGGGGAAAATTTTTAGGGCCAAATTCCAATAACGAAGCCAAATGGGAAGCCCTCCTAGCAAGTATTCAAGCTCTATAAATTGCAGAGTATAGTAATGTAAAGATTGCAAGGAATTCTCAAATTGTGATTAATCTAGTAAAAAAGACTTTAGCCCTAATTGGAAGCTTAGGGTAATTTTTGAAGAAATCATAAAAGGGTAAGAAAAGTTTGCGCTATTTCAAGTGTGCAACTGCTTTTGAGATCAAAAAGGGTGGAAAATATCTTGGCAAATGGAAGAGTGAGACAAAGAGAGATATTTTACACGAGTCATCAAGCCAAGGATTGGCCTAACCTTACCAATCTTCTATAATATGATCATCCCCCTTAAAGTATTATTATGTTAATCAGGTTGGTTAACCGTGCCTATAGTTTTCCTTAATGCTAGAGAAGCAAGTATTAATTGGAAGCCATGCTTGAGGCAGATATATCTTGTCACACATATAACATATTATGTTATCATTCAAGGCTAAGCAATCAGTAAATAAGAATAATGTGTGTATAAGAATAATAAGAAGGTTGTGTATTATGTTGGCATATGCCTACAATGGTATTGTTTGTTGGACTTGGTTCTAGTTTTTTTCTGCATGTTGTTTAGGTTTCTGTTATATGATGTGTGTATAAGAATAATAAGAAGGTTGTGTATTATGTTGGCATATGCCTACAATGGTATTGTTTGTTGGACTTGGTTCTAGTTTTTTTCTGCATGTTGTTTAGGTTTCTGTTATGGTCTAGTGCTAATGGTGAGTTGTGGATGCTCTCATGACCCATTATGGCAGGAAAGGTATCAAATCATAGGCTCAAGAAAAAAATTTACTACAACAATGCAGGGAATCTAAAAACAGTCAAAGTTATCATGGTTTTTGATGGTTTAGAGGACAATGGTAGGTTGTGTTTGAGGGGCACAATAATAGATGATTCTGAAATTAAGTAAAGATGGCAGTCTATGATATAACAATCTTTGGTCTTCTGGTTCACCCTACTTTAGAGGAGGATTTGGCACAAAAAGAGATGGTGGATTTGCAGCCCGATTCTCCTTTGATGGAGGTGAAGGGCAAGGTGCCTATGGATGGTTTGGAGGTTGATATATGGACCATGGACAAGACATTCCAAAGTGTTAATGGTGGGTGTTCACACTTTAGAAAACTTCTATCAAGACCTATATGGTCATGAAACATCTGGTAATTTCACAACATAAAGGGACTATGGAGATAAAAAGTGGTTATAAGGAAAACAATAGACTAGTTAGGGCAATCAGAAGGTCAGAAATCATAAAAGGGTTCAAATTTAAAGGGATGGATACTGCAGTTGGTTTGGTTGTTCCACCAATGGAGTTTGTTAATGTCTCAAGAAACAAGGCATACAGTCGTGCTTATGACAGTTGGCTGACTGCTCCTCCTTCCACTAGTACAGCTAGATGGGGTGTGTCACAGTTTCCCTAATTCTGCAAGATATGGTGTGCAATGATATCGTATCTGTTGTATTAATGTTTCTATGTATAAGGGTTCTGAAAAGTATGGTTGTTGTTTATCAATGTAGGCATCTAGGTTAGTCTGTTAATGCTTTCCTTATCTCATTTTAATCCTACTATACCCTATCTCGAATTCCTTTTATTCTTGATCATACTTATTACTTCTCCCCACATGCAGAAAAGGACTTACGTTGAGCTTTGCAAACTATGTGATTATTATGAATTTTCTGTGAACATTCTAAGAATTTCATTGTTTTGGACATTTGTGATACATTTACATATTAATAGATATATCAAATATTTTTAGGTAGCATATTTGTTCCATAATTCTCAATATTCAGCTAAAGCTTGGGAAGAGTATTTTATACATAAGAAACTCATCCAGAAACATATAAAGAAAAAAAAGTGGAAAAATGTGTGAAATCTCACCCTGCAAGTCAGGTGCTTTATTGCCACTGCACAGTACCCATCATCCAAAATACAAACAGCATGGGCTACTTTGAATCAATCTATTATAGTTTGACATAACAACAACTGCTTTTAGTTGTTGCAGAAAACTTGGTTCACTTGGATTAATGTTGACCTCCTGCATCCTATACCATTGCATCTCCTTGCATGGAGAGACATGAAAATAGAATGTTGGTGTTTTGGCAAGTAAAGCATGCATAATCCAAGCAACTAAACTCATAAACACCCATTATCACAAATGCCTCCATCTAGAATACTTCGCTCATTATAACTAGCTGTGCAATTAACAAAAGATGTCAAAGCTCTAAATTATTTCATGTAAGAGAAAGAGGGCAATGTTAATTAATAGGAAATTTTTAAAACTTTGTTTGCATATAGAAAGGTAAAGTTTAGTTGCTAAATGCACCATTTGACAGATATCATGCTAAACAGAAAGTAGTAATGGAAAAATGAAAAAAATTAATGGATCACACGAGTTTAACAGTTGGTCCCTTATAACCCATTGAAGAGCACAAAGATATACTGAGAGAGGGGGGGGGTGAATCAGTATATCAACAAACTTTTACCCTCTTAAACTTCTTATCAACTTCAAACTCTAACACAAATCAACTATGCAAGAATATCACAATATGAACAAGTTGACACCAAGATTTTACGTGGAAGCCTTTGTGGGATAAAACCACGGTACAAATAATGTACTTTATGAATTATATATGCTTTTACAAAGAATGTAGGCACCAACCTACTTGAATCAATTATGTAGTTTAGTAGGCACCAACCTACAAAGAGCACCAACCCTTATTTCTGATTTAGTAGGCACCAACCTACAAGGAGCAATAACCCCTAAAGCTGATTTAGTAGGCACCAACCTACAAGGAGTACCAACCCCTACTTGCCAAGCACCAACCTAGCAAAGATTATAATTTGAATGATAACATTCCACCTTCAATTATTGCTTCCTCAACAAATGATGGACAATTCTGCTCAAACATCTCTTCTCATAAAGCTCTCTCTAAGATCTTATATAAACACTTCATGCATCTGATCCAACACACTCTATAAATCTGTTCCAATACTGTTCACATATCTGATCTAACACTGTCTTTTAATTGTTCAAAATCTGATTCAAAACCTACTACAAATCTCCACTAATTCCTTCAAATCTGATCTTCAAATGATACACGCTTTGCTGTAGCTCTCTTCTTCAAACTGTAGTAATCCTCTTCTCAAATCTGCTTAAATACCTTCCACAAATCTCTTCACATATGCTTCATAAATCTCCTCAAATCTGCTTTAGATCTGCTGGTGTTTATGTGACTTGCTTCTTAACTTCACACCTCACAGTCAAATGATATTCATTTATTCACATACTTACACTGCTATTCTTATTTTACACAGCCATTAACACTTGCTTGTGTTTAGATGATTTAACTTATTTCCCACAGCACACTCTTCAACCTCTCTATATTCTGAAAATCTTCATTCACACACAGCTATACTCACTACAGCCTTACTTCAAACAATGTTCATTGTTTTCTACGCATAGCACTAATAATCGTGTTTTGATGATATAACATTTATTTCACACGTAGCTGTTCACTTCTTCACGTATTATGACTTTATTAAATATCTTTATGCCTATGTGAGAAAGATATGACTTTTGAGAAAGAGGTGATTCTTCAAAATGAGGCGTCCCTTCTTAATAACTCGCACCACTCCATATAATCACTGCTTTTTAATAATTCTGACTTTTGTCTTTTCTTTAATTTGTCCTTTATGAAACTTTCTCTTATTCGTAATCATACCTTTTCATTTTTGGCTTTTTGTGACTTTTCGTCTTTTCTTAAAAAGATGAATCGTTGCTTCTTCAAACTCTTCCCCTACTTTTTATTTGTCTTATTTTGTCTTATATGATTTTTTTGTTTTTATTCATTTTGTCTCATATGCCAGATTTTGTCTCACATGCTTTTTTTTCACTAATCGTATTTCTTTATTGAATCGCAAGCCTCTTCTCTTTGTTTATAATCTTTATTCAATTGCTAGTTTAAGAGTTACGTGGCACCCTCTGTTGATAATCTGGACAGTTTTATTTGCTGACATTTCTTTTGTCTTTTCCTATGTTTGTAATTTTCTGGTCCTTGTCATTTTCTGATTTTGACTTTTTCTGTTTTTGTTTTTCTATCTTATATTTATTTTTAATGATCTCTCCAGACTCCTCTTTAGAATATGAGAATCGCTGTATTCTTTTAATAAAATAATTGCTGCTCTATAATCGCTACATAGAGATTCTTATTTCTTGTTCTGATTTCTTCGTTGATATGATTGTTGTGTATAAGAAAGTTGGCCTCTCAAGCTTTTTCGAGGCTATCTAATATGAAAGAACCTTTACAAATACCTTCGACATTTAAACCTTTTGCCTCTTAAGAAGATAATCTATGCACAAGAATATGTTATCTTCAATCATGCATCTGCTTGACATTCAATGATAATATTTATCTTTTGTAATTCTCATATTCTTTATCTGCTTGATGATATGTTCTAACAATCTATCATCATCTAAAATCTGTTCTGTGCATTGCTCATGTAGTTCTCTGTTTGACATCAATGGCAACATTTCAATAGTGATGACTATCTTGTCCATGCATATTTGACATCAATGACTCCATCTTTTTCACTTTGACATCAATGACAACATTTCCAACACCCATATCACAATTACAGACTCCAGTTGAATTGCATGTTCAATGCCCACTACAATCTGCAGAGAAAGTTCCTTAAACAAATAAACCCTCTCTGAGAACTTCATAGTTATATAGATGATAGCAATAATATCTAATACAACAGAAACTTGCATGGCAACCACCTCACATCAAGTAGCAAAGGAACTTACTTGTACAACAGTCATTCACTATGTTAGCATGCTAAAAAACTATTTTTTTAAGCTTTTTTTCTTGACTCTTTAGTAGTTTCCAGTTGACATGAATTTCAAAAGGATAAAAGAGCAAAGCTGATTATGATTTTTCGTGCATCTGATGAAAGAATACTATACAGGTGGGTAACTTATTTGAATCAAACCAGAATGTTTATGGAAAGCATGGATGGCAATTGGCATAGAGAGTAAGAAGAATAGTTTGATACTACTGGAATAATCACTCTATGGTTGAAAAGTACTTGAACAGTTATTCTAATGATTACCTTAATGGCCATCTTTTTCATTGGTTCAACATAAATTCATATATCCATAAATACTGATCCTTTTACAAGCCTAAACAGACAAGACTGATACGTAAAGCCACAAGTCTATCAATGCAAGTCTCTTTACATAACTTGGACAAATTAAAGGCAATGTCACGATAGACTTCAGAAAAAATTCAATTGATCCATCAAGGAAACATTTTAGAAAACAGAAAAATGCCAGAAAAGTATTGATAATAAAAATCCATAAACATATCATTGCCAATCTGCTTTTACATGTACAGTATACAAGATACAATGTAAGAAAGGGCTTTGTTAAATAGAAGAAAATTGTTATGACTTTCAAGCTCATCTAAAACATTTTTAAAAACAAAACCATTTTTTATATTGGATAAAAGACAAACATTCAAAAAAGTAAAACTGATAATATCAACTTAACATCAATTTTTCATATATTTAAATTATATAACTGCAACAAGAGCAATGACCACCTAAACTATGAAAAAAGGTCGCAACAACCACCATAAAAACAGTTTTGAAAAAGAAGACAAGACTGGTCTGAATAAGTGATAACGTAAACCAAAATAAGCATTAATGCATATCTTCATGATATGAATCATGCGTGTCTGGCTTCAGAAAAATGGTTTAATTATGTGAACTATTACAAAAAAAAATGCCCACACAAAACAACATGAAGTGCTTGTGTATATCATGTAAACAAGGAATTGATTTTCATAGATCAAGTGTAAAATACACTTTGCAATTTTTTAGTCTAATAGAAGAAATTGAGGCATAGGGCCATCGGGTCACTCTATAAGCTACGGTAAGGGCACTGCACTGAAAGAAGGGTATGCACCCATTTAAAATATTATTATTAAAAGCAGCCCCTATTCCATTCCAGGTTCATTAAAGGTTAGTTATCTAAAATCAAAAAAAAAATACTAGGTTTCATGTTAGTGGATAGTAATAACAATTCAAGGAGCAACACATGGCAGATGACCCGAAAATCCTCCTTGTCCTCTGAAGCCCTCACTTTCTCCTCCTCCAAGATTTGTAGGGTTTGAACCAGCACTTATTGGAGAGATTGGAACCTCAAAAAATGAGGGATGGCTAGTAGATGAGCCCAAGGAAATTGAAGATGACAAAGATGGACAATGGGAAACTCCTAAAACTACAAATGCGAAGCATAAGGAGGCACCAGGGTGTAGTAAATGGAAAAGACCTCTTAGGAGAAATCCTAACTTGAAAGGCATTAACAAAAAAAAATTCACACCAAAATTTGTTCAACATATCATAACGCCCGGCAGCAAGTATACGGAAAATATTATAAAAAAAAACTACCTATTGCATTTTAGCTATTGCAAGAAATATGAGATAATAAATATTAAAAACTGAAATACATAGCCTGGAAGAAGAAGAATTCTGCTTTTCCAGTTCCTCCGCTTTCACCGCCTCTGCTCTGCTCTCACATTCTTCAGCTATCACCGCCTCTTCTCTGCCTCTCCCATTCCTCCGTTCCACCACTATCGCCTTCTCTGCTCCACCACTCCAATTCCTCAGCTATCCCGCCTCTGCTCTGCCTCTCCCATGCTGTCATTATCGAACATTAATGGCCAATTGTACGATGAAAGATATGCATATCAAATATTTCATTCTCCCGCATGCAAGATAACCGTTTGGTTGGATATGAACAAGATGATTTTCGAATATTTGGTTGTATTTCAGGGTTCAATTTTTTTTTTTAACTTACAATATTAGTTCCAATATTATGCTATATACTCGCACTTTGCTCCCAAGAAAATAGTGAGGAATTTCTCGCTTAAGGTTTTTTAAATTTTACAGTTTAAGTGGAAATTGAGATGATGGAGTAAAGATTAAGGGGAGTAACTGTATGGTCCTATGGGGGGGCTTGGGCTTCTATTTTCATGGAGCAGGAGGTCCCATGGAAGAAAAAAATTTGTGCTACAGGATTAATTGGAATCTTTTCCAGAAAAATAGGAGCCCCTACCTTTTAGAAATGAATCTTTCAGTTGGTGAAATTGGGGTGGGGCTAGAAATTGCCCCTACAGCGTAGGAGTTTTTTATGCCACTTGTCTCTCATCTAAAATTTTAAATTCTTATTAGAAAATAAAAATGAGAGAATTTTGATTTATTTATTATTTTTTTATCAAAGCAGTTCATTCCTAAAATTTTGGAGCTTGAAATTTTAAGCAGAATTGTGAAATTAAATCCATGGGACCAAGAACTTTAAAATATTCCTAAAAAAACTAAGCAGCATACGCTGAGATTTTTAAGGAAGCCCCCCTCCATGGGACCATACCCTAAAAGAAACTATGAGTGAAATTAGGTCATTTTATGTATTCAATGTCTTTTTTTTAATGTATAATAATTTTAATAGAAAATAATCTAAGATTAAATAATTTTGTTTTAAGATGAGAATAAATAATTTTCATTTTAAATGGATCTTGTGAATGTTTCACATGATGATTGGATCTTGTATGCATGTAAAACAGATATATTAGAAATATGTATAAATTTAGCTTAAATCAAATAGGCACATGCAAACCTCAAAAGAAATCAAATATATGTAAAGTTTGAAAGAAATCAAATATATGCAAACCTCGAAAGATTGAATGTATTATGTTGAATTGTTGAAGATTTGAATGTGGTCGCTCATAATAGTAGCATAAAATATGTTGATATGAAAATGGGATGGGAGGCCTCTTGTTTATAGAAAGCTAATTTCAAATGAAGGGCTAGGATTGAAGGATGATTAAAGATGATGATCAATGGATAAGATTGCTTAGAAGCAAAAAGGAATAGGGTTAGGGAAAAAAATAGGGTTTACATAAGGATGGATGGTGGAGATCGAATTATAAATTAATTCAATCAAAAGTGGAGATTAAATGAGAAAGGTAGAGATAAGAAAGGCACCAATAAAAGGTTGGCATAGAAAAAAAGGTTGTTGGAGTGAATTAAATAATTATAAAATTATTTAATTTAGGAGGGAAGGTGAATAATTAAATAAAAATGATTATTTAATTATAGAAGAAAGGGGAAAAGTTGGCTTTCAATTAAAATAACAATTTAATTAAAAGTGGAGGAAAATGAAAAAATATTAAATAATTAAAATAATTATTTAATAGTGGAGGGAAAGATGGAAAATAATTAAACTAGCAGTTGCACAGAGGAGGTGCAATGGTTACGCCGATTATATTTTGTATAGTTTATGATTGAGATGAAGTCTATAATTTTTAAGTATATTGGTTATTAATTTTATGTTTATGTTTGATGTTGTTTATTTTCCTTTTTAGAATACACTTGGTTTCCTATGTATTATGATTTGAATTGATGAATCATGATAATAATTGATGTGTAAATTCATATTAGAGATAAAAAAAAATTGTCTATTTCATCTCCAAACATGTCTTACAAAATATCTTACTTATGACATCTGTGCATCCTTAGCACATTAAATTTAGAACTCAAAAGACATAAATTTACTAAGTTGCTTGTAGTGTAATAATAATTTGGATGATTGTAAAGTCAATCTTTTCTAGGTGTTGAACTATGAAGAATGTAAAGAACAAAAGCACATGTTATATGAACAATCATTTAAGCTACAATGCTCTCCATTTCATTCACTAAAATTAGAAAATTTGTATGGAGTTCAATCAAATTATGTATTCAATACTAACACTATATATGATCTCAATGAATTGACCTCCTTAACTCTATTTAAATGGATTTACAAGTAATGATGTTGAATTTTTCTTTGCTCTTATTAGGAGAGCCTTGGTGGTGTGACAATCTACTTGTCCATGGCATCGGGTCTTGTGTGCTTCACACCACATGGCAACATGCAATCGCAAAGTCTTGGATTGTCTTTAAAACTATAGCCCATAATATAGCATGCAACCAAAATAAATTCAAATCCAAGTTAGGTGGATACTAATGGATAGGGTTTCTCATACTTTATGAGAAGAAACGAAATGAAAATAATTTTTAAAATACCTATTACAACTAAATCTTTGTGAACGATCATCTTGTTGGGGCAGGGCCATTGAGGTGGCTGTTAAAAAGATATATAAAAATTTGAATCCATAAAAAACAAGAAACATAATAGTAAGCTACAAACAGAGCATAATATATATCAAATAATAATATAAAGTGAAGCACCAAAATACCTTAAATTGTGTACGAATGGAAGAAAAATATGAAGACTTTGAAGACTCCTTTGGGAGTGGAGGAAAAACTCCTGCAAGAAAAGGGCATTTTGAAGCATTGAAGAAGTGTTGATGCTTTGCTACTATGTAATCTTTGTTCTTATAAAGGAATTGAACCGCGTAATATATTACTTGTTCCAACATTAAAAGTAGACAGTCTAATCAAATTTTAAGGGTTAAAGGCAATATTAAACTTACATCAGTGACATAATGAGCAATAGTCCAGAACACATAGCTGGCAAGGTAAACCTTATTGATTGTGCACAACACCATCACAAAGTCCTAGATTGACTTTAAAACTATAGCCCATAATATAGGATGCAACAAAAAAAAATGGCAAATCCAAGTTAGGCGGATTCCAATGGATAGGTTTTTTCATACTTTATGAGAAGTAACGAAATGAAATAAATAAAAAAATACTTGTCATTTATGATTCTTGAGAATGATCTACTTGTTGGAATAGGGTCATTGAGGTGGTTGTTAAAATATATCTAAAAATTTGAAGCCGTCAAAAGCAAGAAACATAATAGTAAGCTACAAACAGGGCATAATATATATCATATATCTACAAAGAGTGAAGCACCAAAATAAGCAATGAAGTAAGGGTATAATTTCAAATACATATATAATAAATAGTCACAGTGCTAGCAGATTCTCCATGAAGTTGGTTGATGTGAATTTTACTGCAGTGTTACTTATCTAAAACTGAGATAGTTTAGGCTGGAGAAATTAATGAGTATATTGTATGGGTTTTTAGGTCACATGTAGGTTTGAGCATACATAATCAGTCACATTGCCAATAGAGTCTCGAGGAACCAACTTGATTTGCATGTTATTGTTTTTGAAAAGATACGTATTCTTGAAGCAAAGCTTGACCCTGTTAAGCAAACACATCCAAAATCAACAGAGGTTAATTTTCTTTTACATGAATAGCTTGATGTTGTGATTACTATTGATATTTGTAATTGAAAGTGAGTTGTTGTTTGTAGTGAAATAACAAGTAATATAGAGTTTGAGTAGAGAGGGGGTGTTATACATACTATAGTTGATGTCGAGGAGGAACCTATCTTGCACCTTCCATGTATCACCTTATCTTTTTCCATTTCAACTTGTATTGGATTGAGATGTTGGAAATTTTGTTTGGAGAATATATTTTATTTTGCTTAGTGTCCACCTGCATACCAAAAAAGTTTGAATGAGTTAGTGAAGGGGAGAATATTTTCTAAAGACATTTTGTCAACTACATAGTGTAAAGTAATTTGAAAGTTAATGTGAAAGAGATTGGATTAGCAAGTGTATACCTCATTTTTTCATAGTGAGATTAATTGTAATTGTTCCTCCTTTTCCCTAATAATTGTGTATGGATTGTTTTGCATTCCGGAGTACCGCTCAAAAGAGAACATTGGTTGAATACGAAGTCCATTTAATGATTTTACTCTTGATATAGTTGTAAATGTTAGTCCTTGTCTTTCTATTTTACCAATATCGATTGTTGCTCTTTGTAGGGTCAAGCCTTGGGATTTATGTATAGTAATTGCCCATGCCATTGTTAATGGAATTTTCCTATGATTACCTAGTGATATAGGTATTATTGGTATAGCCTTTGGATCATTTTGGTTCCATGGTGGCCTAGTGTAGTTATTGATTCTTACTACAACGTACATTGGAACATCTGGTGGTTTTGAGCCTAGATTGTAAACAATATCAACAACCTCCCCAAGGGATCCATTTACAAGTCCTGCTTGAGTCCATAAGTTTCTTGTTAGCATGATTTGTTGGCCTTTGCATAATAGGAGTTCTTTTTCAAGATGGTTATCTTGAGCATCAATGTTTGATTTGTTTTTTGTGTTTGTTGCAATACTTATTGCAATTGGAAGGTTTAGTTGTTTTAGCATCTTTTCGTTGTGTAGTTTGACCAAGTCATTTGTTGCAAAAAGGTGAATGGAATTGTCAAATTCTTGTTTTTCAGTAGTTGTAAGTAGTTTGTTTGTGCGGGTCATTAACATCTCCCAATCTTGGTGTGTGGTTCTGCATTGTGTAAGTTTTTTAATGTTTCACAAAAGTGTGTTTGAGTCGGATCATCACCTTGTTGACAAAACATTGTTTGTAATGTAGCAACTGTAGTAAATTATTCCCATAGAAATTTGGCATTGGAGTGTGATGCGTAGATGGGTTTGTCCATGATAGGTGGTAGTTGTGCTAGGTCACCTATTAGAATTATAGATACACCACCAAAGCTAAAGTTTTATGTTCGAGGAAATGCTTCACGTAGTCTACTATCTATCTTTAATAGTAGCTTTGGGCCTATGAAACTCATTTCATTTATGAGGATGTACTTTATGTGTTTCATTTCTTCTTGAAATATTGTTAGTGTTTGTCCTTGCAATGGTTTCATTTCTTTTATAGGAATCCTAAGCGTTGAATGTATGGTTGATGCACGTATATTAAATGCAGCAATTCCTGTTGGAGCTAA
Source organism: Sequoia sempervirens (assembly GCA_007258455.2). Classification (NCBI taxonomy): domain Eukaryota; kingdom Viridiplantae; phylum Streptophyta; class Pinopsida; order Cupressales; family Cupressaceae; genus Sequoia; species Sequoia sempervirens. The sequence continues at coordinate 84,766 of VDFB02275967.1, read as the reverse complement.
AGCAAGCAATTGGCTCTTTTGTTGTGGTAGCTTACTTTGAAGTGCATTTCTTATGCAAGAAATAAGGTATGATTTTCCAGCTCCTGTAGTTCCTTGAATGATCATATGCAAGGGTTTGTTTGAGGATTGATCTTTGTAGTGGTTTGTAATTATTGTGAGCGCTAATTTTTGTTTTGGTGATAATGTGTAATTTGGGACATCGAAGCTAATGGCCATGTTTTCATTTTGGTTGCAAATTTTATTCATCTTTATGAATTCAATTGCAATGACATGTAAATCTGGGTGTACGCTATGTTGATCCCATTCATTGTTGTTATCAAAATCACACCTACCGAGTATTTGGAGCTCATCTAGATTGGCATTATTAGTAAGTCCCATTTGTGACAACAGTTCCCATTCATTTAATTGTAATGTATCTATTGTGTTTTCCTCATTACCACTATCTTCTTCCTCTTCATTATTAGCTTCCATGTCAATTGTGCAATTTACATGCCATACATCATATTTGTTTGTATTCATTTGGTTCCAATTTGTTATTATTGTTTTTATTTTACCATCATTGTCACATGATAATGTAGAGATAATTTGTTCTTTCCATGGAGCTTTGTATCGACATTCTAATTTTTTCCCCTTCTTATGTAGGCATGTTCCATCCGTGCATTTTGTGTGCCTTTGGACGCGATTAATTAACTCCTCATAGTCATCAGAGGGATTTGTACTAAAGATCTCAGCTGTGTTTAACAAACATGGATCATCAAGTGGAGATCGATGTGTTGTGTTGTTGCCATGAGATATAGCACGTGGGTTCCAAGCAGTGACATATGTGTCAAAGAATTTTCTTGCTCTTTCCACTTCTAAGTTATCTTTCCAATCAATTTTGTCCATGTTTGGAGCATTTTCAAGCCAAAGGAATCCATGAACATGTGCAGTCCCTCGATGTTGCCATTCATACCTATACCAATATTCTTTTGTATGGAGGAGCTTCTCAATGTCCTCACGAAATATTGTAAATCATTGATGTAGATATAGGGATGTGGTATGGGGGTTATTGATTATGTTATCTGTACGAATTTTATTTGATTGCATTGTAAATCTTATGTCATTTGAGAGTAGTCATTGTAAATCTGGCCATTTTGTATATGCTGCACTTAATGTGAAGAATAGAGTGGGTGACCCTATCTGGTTGATCATATTTGTTAGATCAGCATAACACTTGTTCCAATATGGTCTTGTCCCTCTCATGGTAGATCCAAAGTGCATAAGTTGCTCAGCTAACTGTTCGTCAGGAAGATTTTTCAAGTGTGTATGAAGGTTTTCAATAGTGGTCAGTATGTTTTCTTCTGCATTTTTTTTAAGGAAAACTGTTGCAAGTCCTTGGCTACGATGACGCATCATAAGGTTGGAAATAAAATATTGAAACCTTGGATGCCTTCCAAATCTTTGGGCATGGAATCTCATTAGATGTAATGCATATTCATGCATTTGTACTTCTCTAATTCGTGCTTGCATTTGTAGTGCTTTGCCATCTGGAAAGAGTGTGGGAAATGCCATATCAAAGAGGCCTTTAGTATTGTATTCATTTATTGGAGAAGAGCTTATTTCAGGCCATTCAATAGTGTTATTTGTTGGGTGTTCAATTTGTAGTGTTTGTTTAATGATTTCTAGCTCACGACATCTACTTGGTAGGCTTACCATAAATGATGATGTGTATGTTGAGGCATCTTGATCATGTTGATCGTTAGTGTCAAATTCGTTGTTTGGTAGGACTATTTCTTCGGAAAATTCTATGGTGTGAAGCATGTCTGAAATGTTTGTACTTGTTTCAGGGAGTTGTTCTAAGTAGGATGCATTTATTTCAACATCGCTATAGTATGGGTCATATTTGATCTTGTATTGCAATGCATCTATAATATGACTCATACTTACATAACAGTCATAATAGTTTCCTTGTGTATGCAATCTTCAAACTATCAGGACATCTAGGTCTGTAATTCTATGTGGAAGTTTTTTGGCAATACTTTTTATGTCCTGTGGGAAGCTAATTGTGTGGCCATTGTATTTATATTGTCCCCCACGAGCGTGGGTTACTTGTAATATTGGTTTTACCCTTGCTATGAGCATCTCTTCTACTTGAGTGAGCTTTTGCAACATAGGTGGTTGTTCTCCTGGGTCCATATTATTAAGTGATGAAAATCGATGAACACCTTTCTCATTGAAACATCGTTTACAAATACAATTATCATTTGATGATTGAATAAGCATGCCAGGGTAGTGTTCCTTACATATAGTGCATGTTTGTAAGTTTGATACAGCATCAATTCTGTGTCGAAATTTTTTTGATGCGGTCATGAAGTTACTGTTGTTCATTGATGGAGTAGTATATGTTTCATTTGGTGTTTGTTTTTGTACGTTTTGTAGGTGATGGCAAGTAATAATTTATTCTTTATGACGAGAATAGTACTCTCGACTTCTTTTATGACTTTGTATTCTTTGAAGTTCTATTTGACGAGGTTCAATTTGACTTTTTTCGTTTCTAGGGTTCATCATCTGTAATTCAAAATAGGAGTCATGATTACTAATAATAATAAGAAAAAGACATAGACAAATACAAATCATCTATGGATTAGAGCAAAGAAGAATCATTGCTTAGTATACTCCTCAAACATATTCCTAAACATCATGAATTATCTAAAATAGGTCACATGCATGAAATCAAACTAAAAAGTAGATGATTCTTATAAAGATTAGATCCATGCACCAAAGTTCAAATCTATGTTGCTAGAATGTACATTTGCAATCCTAAATATCACTTCCATGATCATAAAAATGATCCAAAATACAAACAATTCATTTTTTTCAAATTCTAAACCATTCAACTAAAGACACTTAATTTTCCTACACATTAATAAATAAAGTCCAAAAAACTTATACTAATTTTCAATTTATCAAATTATAACTAAAAACCCTTTATTTATTTATTTTATTTTCATACATTACTCTAAATAATTTCTAACAAAATTCTTTAAACTTATCTACTTACTATTAAATATTAAAGATTTTATATAAAAGAGATTCTATTCTATTCAACTACGAAACCCAATTTATTATTTAAAGGTCAAAATATCGTATGTATATTTCAGATTTCTGGTTATAAGTGTGTGTGGAGCTGTTGATTTTAGTAAATTGCATTAGAATTTCAGACTAGTATAATGTCCAATTTATTTTTATATAGAACAAATATTGTTTTTCCATATGATCTGGTAAATGCAATATCAGTTGGTGCATTGTTATCTCTATTGTCATTTTGTACCGAGATTGAACTGAGATATTTTTCTTTAATTGAGTACTCTTTCCCATCCCCCTCATCAATGCATGGGAATAGTGCCAGAAGCTCTGTACAAAGTAGATGGTAGTGATGGGAGGTATATAAGTCTGGATGTGCATTACCAAGGATGACTAATCATAATCTAGATTTGCCATTAGACACCTTTCATATGGATTGTCGGAATATATTAGTATGGATTTTCTTTTGGAATTACCAATAACTGGGAAGAGAAATGATAGCCTCTTTGTAGTAGTGGGTAGGTGCTCCAAAAACTTATTTGATTTGATTATCACAAAGTTCTTGAAGTATAGGTAATCTTTATCTTATTCTCACAAGGTTTAGAAGCCATAAACAAAAAGCTTGATAACATGTCCAATGGCATCTACAAGTGAAAGCCACAATTACTCAGACATTTAGGAAGTGAAATGGTTGAAGTTTGTAAATGCTCTAAAGATACATAATAGATAGTTTATATTGTAATATAATAATTTCTTGTAATTTTGTGCTTGGTTTTTTCAGTGTGAGTGATAAAGTTTATTGGGTGTAGTTTTGTTTCAGCAATTATTTACCATAGAAATGCTTTGTTTCTCTACCAATATAATAATGAATGAGGACCTTTGATCTTGGATATGATTGTCCTAGCATCCATAGACTAAATAATTTGACGAAAAAGATTTAGGAGCAAAGTGGTGACATTTGATTGACTACAGCTAAATATGAACCTGTGATAAAACAAACTACCATACAAATTTAGGAAGTGAAATGGTTGAAGTTTGTAAAAGCTCTAAAGATACATAATAGATAGTTTATATTGTAATATAACAATATCTTGTAATTTTGTGCTTGGTTCTGTCAATGTGAGTGATAAAGTTTACTGGGTGCAGTTTTGTTTCAGCAATTATTTACCATAGAAATGCTTTGTTTCTCTGCCAATATAAGAATGAATGATGACCTTTGATCTTGGATATGATTGTCCTAGCATCTATAGACTAAATAATTTGACCAAAAAGATTTAGAAGCAAAGTGGTGACATTTGATTGACTACAGCTAAATATGAACCTGTGATAAAACAAACTACCATACAAATTGTTGATTGTAAATTTCAATGAAGAATAAGACACACCATCAATCTTCATTGGGATTTAACAAATGAATGATGCCACACAATTTTTGGATTGCCACGATCTCACTTGTTATTGCAACAAATAAACACTGAATAGGAATTAATTTGAAGGCTACATACATAATAAAATATTTCAAACTGAAACTTATAGCTTGTGAGAGCAATGAAAAAAATGAAATGGAAGCAAGATAGCACTATGATTAAGAACTTCATATAAATAATTAAACCAGCAGTTTCATCATTGATGTTCACAAGAATCAGAAGGAAACTAAATGATTTTTCACTAACTTTATTGGAATTTGCTACCACTCTATTTGAAATAAATGGATCATAAGGCTTTAAGGATTTAATAGTCAACTTTTAGGCATATTTGATTTGGGGTCTAATGATAGTCTAGGTCTGTAGTGTGAGGTAGGGTGAGGTAAGTAAGTTTGGGTGCTTGATGTATTGCATTCAATTTTTCCCTCTGTGGAAAGATTAAATCCATTGTTGAATATGAGTCATATCAAATCAAATCCCCTGCTTCAAAAAAATTTTGACAACTTTTCAATCCAATCTCCAAATTCCAAAAGATCAAACGCCAAAATATATACTCATGATGAGCAGATAACAGTTGATATGCAAAGAGTGGATCATTTGGGTCAGGTGAGTTGTATGCCAATATAAATATCTCCTATTTGTTTAGAATATTATCCTTCCTTCTTATCCTTAGGTGACGACATTGTTTGATGACAATCATGTGGTATTTTTGAAGCTGCTCAATTCACTGGTCAAAATATTATACATCTGTTGTTTTAAGTGGTTATATTTCTCTCATTTGGTTTGTTGATGATCAGGTAAAACATTGTCAATAGGATAAAGTTGTTACCAGAAATGCTGATGAAGAATCCCTACGGAAAACTTGGGTGTACCCTTCAGAAAACTTAGAAGTTTTTAAATATTTGAGCAGGGGCACTGTGGGCTCTTGAAGAGCACCATCTATGTCACTACCAACAGCCAAAACTAGTGTATAATGATCTGTCATTTTTAGCATTAAAATTAGCAGCACATTCATGTTAAGCCAGAAGAAGGCTGACATGATACAAAATGTCATTTGGAAGGTCTGCTATAGTTTGGAGTGTGCTTGGCTTCTTGATATGTTTGCATATCCATTGCTATTGTGGATTTATATTCATTAGAAGAGAATGGCGGGCAAGTTAATCAATCAAATTATTAAATTCAAAATTGTCGTTAATTTTTTGTATTCAGGGGGTTTTCTGATCTTTGAAGAACTTTGCTGCTGTGTATATTTAAAAGCATTTAATAAAGATTGTGTGAGTTCTGCTACTGTGTATATTTAGAAGTATAAAATTTGTGAAATTTGAATCACAATTATTTTTACTACTTTACATTTATCTCTTTTAATCAAACATCCATTACATAAAAAGCAAATCTGCATTTTATAGTAAAAAAAATCTAAATTACACAAAACACAATTTTCACTAAATAGAGAAAAATGCAGAATATTTATTTATCAGAGAAAGCTCTATTAAAAAACAAAGGCCATGGCTGACACATGATTTTTATTCACAAACCAGTACAAGAATATATACAAGTATAAAAATATATACATTGTTTCATAGAAAATAAGGAGTGTATTTCTAGTTGTTCATATCACTACACATCTCATTGATTTTAGAAACCAAGAATTTGCTCTCCACAGTAAAATCTATCTTATCAGCTTTACTGATTGTTGCTTTCAAGCGCTCTTCATTATTGTATGTCTCATTTTTGCATGACAGTGTGAATAAGAATTGTGTAAGGAGAACACTTCTTATTACATCTTCAGTACTTGTTTCCGGTTCATGATTAAATTGCAGTGTATATAGTTCTTGTGTAGACATACCCATGATTTCTGTTGCTATCTCATCAAATGCAACTGCCCATTTTATATCCGTGTGATCCTCCAGTTTGACTTGAAGTATGTACCTATAATTGCAATCTGCAAATGTTCCTGCACACTTTGAGCAATACCATTTATCTTCTTCATTTTGAATAACCCTTTTCTTACATTGTTTTCCATCTGATTGAAGAGGACAAGCTGGATAACAGAAGGAGTTAGATTTGATGAATAGTATTGTTGCCTTTGCAATGAATTGGATGGGTTGTATTACTTTTGCTGACTGTTCTCGAATGTTTGCAATTGTCATTCTTGTGGTAATAGGAGGCATATCATCAAGCATTGTGGAGGAAGGTACAATACTAGCCCCATTCTCTGCATACCAAGTTTTAAGTTGTTTTGCTTCTTCTATATCTGGATCTATGGATAGGTGTGTAGTTACAAATGTGCTTATTACCTTTCCGTTATAGTCAGAAACACGTCCATTTTTAATAGCTAGAACAATGGTTTGTTCTGAGTGGTACATGTGTTGAAGTTTTGTGCCTTCTTTCTGAGTTGTTGGTCCCCATAAAGTTACATCTATAGTTGATGCAGACATATCTAATATTTTGATGCCCCGCCTCAAAACCTCTGTACCATCCCTCCTCCTTATTGTAGAGCTTGGATCTACACAAACAACAATTCCAATAACATCAACAACTGAATTATTACTTTTACCCACAATTTCCTTGATAGGTGTGAAAGAGAATTGATGTTTTGGAATAGAGAGGTCATCTTCACAGAGTGTCACCTTTGATTCAACCATTAAGGTGATTTCTATTCCACTATTTAGCTTGTTGTAAAGCTTATTAGCGGATTTAATGGTCCCACCAGATAATGAATATATAGATCCAATATTAATGTTTGCAAAATGAATATCTACAACTTCATTGCAGCAAGTAACACGTGTTTCTGTGTGTTCACTATCTATGATATCAAAGCTGAAAACTTGTCCACTTCCCTTTTGATTGGTGTACCGGTGGATTTCTTTTTTCATAGTTACGCGGCCTTTGATAGTCCACCTTGTTTGAAAAGGGTTCAAACTTTTGATAGGACTGATGCTAATAGATACATCCTTCTTAGATTGAGATGGGTCTATGCCAAACAACATTCTTTTAGAGTTTGGGGTTGTTGGTAATACAAGATAATCCAATGTATCTGTAGCATCATTTTGTAGATGTTCCTCTTGCTCTGGAAATAGGAAGACAGGTTCACCAATGATGGCATGATCCGTACATGCAAGCTCTAGTTGTGAAATGACAATCCACCTATGTAATTGTAAGTAAAAATATAATTAGTAATATATTGTAGAAATTGGAAATTGAATTTATAAGGTATAGAAATATTATTGAACTTGCATACTAACCTTGAACAATGAATGATGGGACAACTGTATTTTGTTAGTTGTATTATAGATCCCTCATGAATTTTCTTAGAAGTTATATAGTGGTTGTAATTTTTTGGCAATGATGCTCTTTGTTTATGCTCTCCATCATAAAGGTCTATTCTATATTGATTGTTTCTCTTAGGACCATGACCAAATTTTGAGGTAGCTAATACTTGGAGATGAGGATCCAAGCCTGGATTGCCATCGTTCATAAGCTTGATTGCATTTGTAGTCAGTAATGTAGACATAGCTATAAACAACAAATAAATGTTAGATAAGGTATTTTGGGCTTTGGTTTCTTCTATGGCTGCATTAGATATGGATGTTGGATGTGAACATATAAGCTACATTCAAATTTAGAAATCAAAGGATAACTCTATCACATGAAAAACAATGCAAAAGCTATTGCTCGCTTTAAATATTCTTTCTATTGTATTTGTCCTAGCATACATAGGGGCTTACGCAACATAATAAACTTGTTATATTCTTCACATACAAATTTTGAACATCCATAGATTGGCATGCAGTTATTTGGATAATAATAGTACTTTCAGTGTGAAAATATATATATATAGCAAACTAATTATTGCCTCTGCATATAAAATATTCAATTTTGGTAAGCACAAATCTGTGATGGGGCATAATTAGAGTGGGTCATAGTTTTTCATACAAATGGCCCGAAACCCATAGTGATTCAAATGGCCATTGTATATAGGATTTGGAGTGGTTCTGGTCCCCACAGTATTTGGGTGTAACAACACATGTTATATATATAAACCAATAAATAGATATTTATTGAATATCAACTCTATATTCTTTCTATTAAAATATTATAATATTTTCTATTAATAATATATTCAACTAATTCTAGCTGGCATAACCTTGGATTAGGGTACTGACAGGTCATAGCCATTGTGCATTAAGATGATTTGAATGTCGAAACCCATATACAATTCAAATAGTCATTGCATTAGGTCATTAGGTGGATCTGCTATACATTGCTCCTATTTGCACATTTATTCTGCAATTCTGCTATTGGTAATTTTGAATCTGTTATGATCATTGATGCTATTAACCTCCTGAATTAATTAATTTAATTACAAGTGGTATAGAGAAACAAGTATGCTCTTATGCATATTCCTATGTGTGCCTAGAACCTGCTCGAGGGTCTACACCTAAACAGACTTAACTATCAAGATCTTGTGTTTATAGCCTGGAGTGACAGGTTCAAATCCAGAGAGGGGTAGGTTATCTGCATTCTTTAGTATAAGCACAACCATTTGGGCAGGGATTCTCATACGCATTAGTATTGGGAACCTTAAAATATATTTATTTGTTTTCTTGTAAAAAAATTCTTGTTATCATTAAATAATTCTAAGTTGTTGGTCCTGGTATGGATCCTAGTTCAGGTTCGTAGATCCAGTAAATGGATTTGGCCAAAAAAAATTGGGGCTAGGTTCATTTTGGGTTTGTCCATACAAAAAACCATGTAAAAATTATATATATAAGTAGACTAAATACAAGAATTAAGTTTAGACGTTTATATATATATGCAGACTAAATACAAGAATTAAGTTTAGAATACCACAAAGCATAATATAATCAACAAAACCACCATAAACTCTTGTGTCATTTAAAACATAAATGATAAATATTATAAAATATCCATTATTCAAACTTCACGTTCAACAATCAATTTTTAGCATCATAAGGATTTTCTAAATCATCAACACCAGTATCATCATTGACATTAGATGATGTAAGAACATTAGTAGAATCACAAAAAGTGCCACTGCCATTTCCACTAAAAGTCTGCTAACTTTTCAAACTCGAGTAAAGATGTTGGAAAGTGTAAGCATCTAAGTCAATTTTCTCTAGCTCCATATCCCACAGCTTCGCCAAAAGGTGGAATTTTTTTTTTTAAAAGCAAAAAATAAAAATAAAAAAGAAGAAATATGGACAGATTTGCCAAGGTTCCCCTAGATCCTGCCCAGGTTCTTCCCAAACAAATCCAACCCCATTTCTATTGGATCCAAACTGAATTCACAGACAAATTGAACCAAACCCAGATCTGGCTAGTCTGCAGAGGATCCTGTAACATAGATTAAATTTGCAAGCATAGGTAAGATTAGTGGTTCTTTTTATGTGATGAATTATGTGTTTTCTAGTGTTTATTATTCTATTACTGCCATGGTTTCAAGACCAAAGAGAGCTTGCGTGGAGGTAAGCTCCTCAGAAAAGAAGAAGAGGCTAATAATGTAGTTTGTAAGAAATAGGATTCTGTAATAATGGCCTCTCTCAAAATGATGTTATCCTGAGTCGAGCAAAGGAGAGACTTTGAATACTTTCCTTTGTTTTCCTGTTGCGAGTAATTTCTTGCTATCTTTCGATGTGCAAGCATTGTCAAGATTGGTTAATCCCTTTTGCATCCTATAATTTTCAATTTTATTTGCCACAATCACAATGACTTTGAGACAAAAGCGAGTTTGTGTCAAAACAAGCTCCAGTACATATAGAAAATGGCATAAATGTTCAAAAAAGAAGTTATTTTACATGGAAGGAGCACTACATATGGAGAATGAGCAGGAATTAGAAGATGAAGATGAGAAATAAGAGACATCCATCAAGGAAGTTTCATAACATCAAGGTAAATATGGGTGATTATAGGTTAGAAAGCACCATATTCATCATTCCAATGGGAGGAGTGAATGTGTTATAGGAGTACAATGGATCATTACTATGGGAGCTATTGAGATGAATTTCCAAGATCCTTTCATCAGGTTTCAATCGGAAGGTTGAAGAGTAGAGCTAATTGTAGTGCAAGCAAAATCACTACAAATGACAAAGTTGCTGAAAAGGAAATTCAGGATTTGTGGCCTATCAAAATCACTGAAAGGAAAACAACTATAAAAACCCCCACAAGCAGATCTTCAAGCTATTCTAGACAAAGATTATGTTATATTAGTTATATTTAATTAATAATTTATAATTTCTAGATATTTTGTATGGTGTGTTTTTGTAACAACCATCCTCTTCCATCCCTAAAATCCAAAAAAAATATTGCTGCCTCCAAAATACAGTCCCCCCATCCCTGAAACTTGTAGAAACAATGGGTTGGAGTAGGTGTACATTTTTTTTTGTGGGATATAATTTACTTTTCACAAATTTCATTTGATTATGGCTATTGCAGTTTCATTTGATAAGGAAATTAAAATTACTAATTTTTATGGTTCAAAATATGCACAATTTTCATTTGATTATGGCTATTCCAATTTCCTTTGAAGTATATTTTAAGCTGAATATATTGTATCCCTTTGTTTTCTGTAAGTCTTTGCCTGTTTTGCATATGCATATTTTTTAAATTGAGTTTGCAAATACATATTTATATTTTTACTGCCTAGGTAGAACCAAGGACTGTTGATGTCATTGTATACATTTTAGGACATTGTGTTTACTTTGGAACCTACTCGTGGTATAGAATGCTAACTTCTTGATGTGTTTGTATAAATATTAGAACATTGAGTTTGCTTTGGAACCTACTGTGGGTAAAGAACATTAAGTTGTTGATGTGTTTATATAAATATTAGACTTAGTTGTATTCCATTTGGCTATGTACCCTGTACAGAAGCAATCTTCACTTTTGATTCTCTTACCAAAATGCAAAAGGAAAAGCCAAACTAAAGGAAAAAAACAAAAAGAAAAAAAAATGAAAATGTCAGTGTGAATTTATTCATTGAAAAAATAAACATTCTGGAAATAGTGATATTATACTATAAACAATGAAGTTGAGAATTTGTTAGCTGCTTTGTTGTTTGTGCAAAATAAGTTAGGTTGTATGCCAAAGCCTCTAGATGGTTAAGCATTTAAAGAATATTAAGTTTGGTTCTCCTCTGGTGATTAGAAACACAAACTATGGCTTTTATCGTCCATGTTACTGCCAATTTTCAGGCTATTTGGCATATTGAAATCAGAAATATTCCTAATATTTCATAATTGGTCAGAGATTTTGGGTTTTTTTTCTGAGTTCCAAGTCAACTCTTACTGCAGTGAAATTATGAAGAATGAGGAGATGCAGAGCAAAAGGAGGCAGAAAAGTATGTAAAGACAGAGAGAGAATCCAACAAATCTGTGGAAGCACCAACTTCAAGAACAGTTAGGATGTTGAGGGCACTAACAGGCAATTATAAGGGTGCCTGGGGCATAAAAAATACAAGTTCACTCCCTATTTTCACTTTGACAACATGTTCTATCAATTTGCAGCTTGAGGTAAGGGCTTGGCACCTGGGCTCCCTGCTGGTCTATTTAGATATCTCTCCTTCCTTGGGCAAAGGTGCAAAGGGTTTTGTGAAAGAGGTGCAATCAGGAGAACTATCAAGGCAAAACTATCATGCAATCAGTACACAGCCAGCTTGGTGAGGTTGATTGAGTTTGTGTTTTTTGTCACTTATATTTGTTCTGCAAAGGTGCAAAGGGTTTTGTGAAAGAGGTGCAATCAGGAGAACTATCAAGGCAAAACTATCATGCAATCAGTACACAGCCAGCTTGGTGAGGTTGATTGAGTTTGTCTTTTTTGTCACTTATATTTGTTCTTGGCTAAATGATCAGAACTATCATCCAATCAGTATAAGTGTTGGCCACTTGTGGAGGGCTGCTGAGATGAGTGGATCAAACCCTCTTAAATGATGAGCAGATGGAGGTAACAACCAAATCCAACTATTGATAAGAAGTGGGGGCTTTCAATGCAGAGTGTTGATTAAATAAAAACCACCCACAGAGTATTCATCATTGAAATACTAAGGAAACATAAGACTATCAAGCTGTGTGTAATCTTTGTCCAAGAAAAGAAATAAAATTGTGTATATCGTGAATGTAGACTTTACAATTACAAGTGAAAGGGAAAATTTACTGAGAAATACATAACCAATCACAGGAGGGGAGAGTTAATGTTATGAGATAGACAAGGTGAACACTTCTTAAAGGTAGTTTAGGTCATGCGTCATCTTCATCATGATCAACTCCGAACTTAGGATGGAACATCCTAGGCGTCAGGTTCTTCTCTAATGTTTTTATTACTAATCTGTCTCTCCTATTAAACCTTCTCAAAATGGTCTATTTCCAAACCAAATATTGGAAATATCTTTGACATCCAATTCCAGTTTAATGAATCTCCCACTTAAGAGCATAACCTAGGTTCATGTCTATCGAAAGGGGTTTTCATATAAAGAAAATAACAATTTCTTATCATGTGAAGGTCAAAACATTGCAAAGGCAGAATGACAAGCCATTTGGGTGGAGATTCTTACCATCCCATAGCTTATATATTGAAATTATTAATGAATCTTTGAGTCAGAGGAAAGTTGGAAACATGATATGTCTGGATTGTATTTTCTTTTTTTCGTGATTGTAATAATTATCTTGGGGCTATAGAGGAAATAAGGTTGTATCATTATCTAATCGAACATAAAGTAATATCACATAATCAAGTGTTTGAGTCCCTTGATAGGTGGGTCTAAAGCACCTATCTATAGAGATAGGCTTAACTTAAATAATTCAAACAAATATGAGCAAAAATGAAGCATTTGTAATAGATCTTTGTAAGACAAATGTCTTAGATGGTAAGCATACACCTCAATTACTGCTAAGGTGTGGGTAAATAAAGTCATAATCATTATAGTTAGTCAGGTATCAAAACTTAAACATGAAATAATCTCTTAATATTTTTACATTCGTTTTTAACATGTTTAGCTGCTCTCATCCAACTTAGTTGTCCAACCTAGCTCCTTAGATCACTCATGGCAATTCAATCTTTCTTCCATTGCCAATTCCATATCCCCTGAAGGATATGTTATGGAATGGAATCAACACAAGAGTCAAATAGGAGATCCCAATTGACAAGGAATTGAAGAGACACCTTTTCTTTAAACAAGGAGCAGAGACCAATCAAAGATCGGTGCATATCCTAGCTGAAACTAAGGAAACAAAAGACTATCAAGCTGTGTCTACTCTGTTGTCCAAGAAAAGAAATAAAATTGTGTATATTATGAATGTGGACTTGAAAATTACAAGTGAGAGGGAAAATTCACCCAGAAATACAGAGGAAGAATCAAAGCATCTAGTAGAGCTTCAATTCTTCATTCCACATTTATAAACAAGGAGCATAGACCAATCAAAGATTGGTGCATATCCTAGCTGAAACACATTAGTTAAGGTAATGCATCCAAACCATTGAAGGCTTTAGTGCTAAAAGTAAAATAATCACAAATAATCTGAGTGGAAGGCGGTAACAACCAAATCCAACTATTAATAAGAAGTGGGGCTTTCAAAGAAGACAAACCATCAGAGGAAAATACATACAATAAATTGGCAACGAATCTTAATTCTTAAATAAATATTCATTGAAAAGTTTGGGTGTGTTCAGAATCTAACCTCTCTCAAGCAAACAACCCTAATGTGCTCTCCTTCTCTATTAATGCCTACAATTGTCTTCCAATCGTCCCTGATTTGCTTGCCAAAGGGAAAACAAGAATAATGTTTATTCAAAAAACCATTAACATAAAATTAAAAGAGTCAGGAAAAATATGCACAAACAAAAGAAAATAAACCTATTTTCCAAGAAACTGGCAATGAATCTTAATTCTTAAATAAATATTCATTGAAAAGTTTGGGTGTGTTCAGAATCTAACCACTCTCAAGCAGATAGCCCTAGTGTGCTCTCCTTCTCTGTTAATGCCTACAACTGCCTTCCAATCGTCCTTGATTTGCTTGCCAGAGGGAAAACAAGAATAATGTTTATTCAAAAAACCATTAACATAAAATTAAAAGAGTCAGGAAAAATATGCACAAACAAAAGAAAATAAACCTTATCATAACAATTTACCTCAAGATTCTGCACAAATTGTGTCTGCACATCAATGACGATGAGCAAAAAGGAGCAAAATATGTAGGAAAAACTCTTTCGATTGCTACTTCAAACCATTCACATAAGCTAAAATTTGTAAAGAACACAATGGAAGGAAAGCTTTTAAAGAGGATAATCGCAGTGAGGTTACCATAGTGTTGGTGCCCTAACTGCAGTGTTTTTACATGCATCTCCAATGGCGGTTTTGTTAACAAGGCGTAAATAGACGTGTGAAGTGCAATTGTTAAGTGCATGGATATCCTATGGCGGAGTTGGTTACCATAGTGTTGATGCCCTAACTGCAATTTTTTTACATGCATATCCAATGGCGGTTCTATTCACAAGGCGTAAATAGACGTGTCAAGTGCAGTTTGTCTTGGAGCCGTTGAAGCCATCGACGAGCATTCTCCAGCAAAAACTCGGTGACGTCTCTTAGGCGTGAGACTTTTCCGTGGACAAAGCCCACAATAAAGAGCCTATCGGCTAATAAATAGAATTTATTTAATTGTGGAAAAAAAGCTAATGAATAATTAAACAAATAATAATAATTATTTAATTATAGTAGAAAAGTGAAAATGAATAATTAAATAACTAAGAATTTATTTAATTATAAAGAGAAAGGAATATTAATAATATAATTAAATAAATATAATTTATTTAATTAATCAAAAGGAAGGATAAAAGGGAAAAGTGAATTAATTAAATAATTAAAATGATTTATTTAATAAAAGAAATATGACTTTAGACAATAATCAAATAGTCAAAATTATTCAATTATGTAGGGGAAGAAGGGAAATTGATGGTGAAAAATAAGATTTGCAGGCTTAGGACTTTTTCAGTGTTACAAATCTCATTTTGATCTTATGGATAGAGTTACTAATAGAAGAATGATGGGCTATGTCCTTAAATTTTTAATCAATGGAAAAATATTTATTATGATATGTGTACTTGGGAAGTAGAGAAGGAAATTTTTGTTTTCCAAAATCACATTAATAAGTATCATGTGATTCAAGCCAAAGGATAGCTTTGCATGTTTCAAGCTTGCAACAATTTTGTTCTTGATAAAAGAGAAACTAAATGCAAAATAAAAGATTTCAAACTCAATGAAAGGTTGATTTTTTTATGATTTTGCATAGCCTCAAGGGAGACATGTTATCCTTGTGGAATGAAATGGGACTTGGAAAAACAATCTAAAGTATCCCTTTTTTCCCATCTCTAGCTATAGAGAGTGTTTCTCTTCTACATATGGTGGTGGCCCTACTTTTAACATTGTTTGATTGGAAGTATGAATTATATACTTCAGTTCCTAAAATGAATGATGTAATGCATATAATAAATGTCCAAGCTCGCTCTACCATTAGGGAACTTTCTTAGCTTAAAATATTTTCAAAATAAATTCAAAGATATTAGTCATGTGGAGGTAGGAAAGGCATGCCATATTTATTATGATGATGTTGAAATCGACAAATTACTATATCACTCTCTAAATGATAATGAAAATATAGCAAGTGATGAAGAGAAGGAATTGGTTGTTATAGTTGAAGAGATAAACAACCAAGAGATGGATCATCAATCTACTCACATACATGTAAATATGAAATTATGAGAATCATGTTAATAGGGAAATTGCACATTTTTCTAGAACTTGAGTCATTGGTGGGGAGTAGGATATCTATCACAAACAAAATGACAATTTCATTTCTTATTGTTGGAAAGAGATAATTTTGAAAGTGTAGAGTTGAAACTAATAGTTATTGCATTTTAGGCAAACTAAGTCAAAATCATCTCTTGAGAATGGTTCTATTGATAAGGAGCCAGTGGAAACAAGGCATCTAATCAGATTGTATTCTTGATATATTGGCAAGGTCTAATGTGGAAACATTTTGAAAGGACTCCCAGACCAAGTACCAAATAATATGAGAATTTTGCATGGGAAAGTTGATGACTTTGGTACCAAGCGAGATTATTCTATTGGATAGATAATGAAGTGGACCATCCAATTATTCATATGATAATGAATCTATTTGAATTGCAATTTAAACCCAAGAATATGAACTTTGATTTGTTGGATCATATCATGAAATGAACTCCAATGTACTAGTATTTCAACATCTAACTCATGGTGCTTTCATGGAAAGAATAAGAAAGGTAAGCCCAAAGTTTCCAAAACCTATAATGAATATAGAAGTTGTGGAAATTGAGGAGCATTTGGGAGATGTTATTGGTGATATCAATTCAAGACATGATCAATAATAAATTAGGACTAAAGGTTTTTGATTCATTGTTACTGTTGGAAGAGATGTTTCAATATGTTACTACACTCTATGGAGCAACCAAAAGACTTTCATCTCGCACATTACAACTTGCTAAGTTTTATGTGATACCTCAACAAAATTCATAACTCAAAAGTTAAATGTTTATAATTATCTTTTTGGAAAAGTGACTTATGTCACTTATTATGACCAAAAGTTAGAAAATGAGCCTTATATCTGGAAAATGGTAAAAATCCTTACTAAATAAGGTTTATCATTTTCAAAAGTAATGTATTTTAAAAAGGTAGTTGGGATAGTTAACAAGTTGGTTACAAGGTAGTTATCAAAGGAAGCCTATAAATACAAGGCTCTAGCTATTGTAAAGGAGACTTTGATGGATGGGGAATTTGAGGAAGACTTTTTAGAGAGACTATATCAATACTTTTTGCTTCACAACACTATGTATAGAAGGGTTTTTGCAATTGTATAATTTTAGAAAGATAATAAAGATTGCATTTTGGTGAACATATGTTCTAAATTTATTCTTGTATTATTATTATTGATTTCTCGTATGTTAAATCAATAACCCCCTTTATGTATTGTGTAAACCATTGGTAATCTATGTGATTGATGAAACACGATCATATCATGGTGTCTTGGTTTGAATATTTTGAAATAGGTTATCTCTTCTTATATTGAGATTAGTCATCTTTCCTCCATCATCATTGTATATCAAAACATATTTTAATTTAACTCCCTTTGTAAGTTGTAATCAATTATGAAATCTCAATCGGTATTTGCATGTTTACTATTGGGGTTTATGTTGTTATTTTCCCTTTAGTTTTATCTTTTCCCTTATGCAATTTTAGGTTAAAAGTACACAAAAACAATAAATACCCCCATCATACAAGGGAGTTTCCCCTCTCAAACATAGAGGAAAGTTGCTAGTCTAGTAACAACTTCTCCAACTACTGGAATGATTGTCACTACTCTTCAAGAAAATAGGATTGTCATTTTTGGAGAAATAATCACAAGGACAAATTTGTTTACCAACATATCCTTAATTGAAATATTGAGTAATATATTATTAGACTTCTCACCTCATATATTTCAATACTTAGTAATTGAATTCCTTTTTCCACAAAATAGGAATAGATTGCCAAAAAAAAAGATATATTTGTAGGAAATAAATACAACATTTAAAAACTATCAACATATTAACCCACTCATAATCTATTATATTATTCCAATTCATGAATTATGGATATTTTTAAAGTTTTAAATCCAAATCAATTATCACATCAAACTAATGATTCATAAATATTATATATGGCACTCAACAAACTACCCATCAAATACAAGGAAATGATCTTGAGGTAGCCACCAAAAATCATTAATTATAACACAAAAATGATCACTTAATGATAAATTTATAACTAGGTCTTATGCAAGTGACCCCACGTCCTTAGCCACTCTACCTTGAATCCTTAGTTTCCCACCACAATGAATCCCAAGTGTAATCTCTAAATGAGATCACCGAAATATGAATCAATATTTTCTATATGATAAATTTGTGATGTAAATTGGGAGGTTTTCATACTCTCATCTAAAGTGAAAGATGAACTATATATCTAGTCTATTTGAGGGAATGAATAATTGATAAAATAAGTAATACATCTTTTGGTAAAATTCCTTGCTTATAGTCTCCTTGAGTGCATAATTTTCCCTCCAAAAGATACCTTTTTTCAAAATTTCAAATTCCTCTTCCCATGCCCACATAGATGGATTAAATAAAATATTATTTTAATCACAAGAGATTCCCACTCTAGGTTCTCACTTTATTAGAGTTAATTATTCACATTTTGAAGAAATACAATGCATATTACACTTAAAAGGTTATAAATTCATTTCCCTTCTAATATTTCCCTAAGCCAATGGGAAATGAGAAATGGGCTTATAAAGAATCATGGAAACTTATTTAAAAGGGGGACATGAAAGTATGCCCTCCCCAAAATTCATTTCCCTTAAGAAATTCAATTGTGTTCACATTTTAAAATGTTGACTCCTCATGTGGCACATTCAACTAATAGATCTTTCCATAGCACCAAGTACTTCATAATGGTTCAATTCAACTTTCTCTCTTGAGTATCTATGATAGCTTTTGATATCAAAATGAGATTTTATCTATCATCCAAAATGTGAAAAATCTTTGGAATGTGCAAAATTTTGTATCCCAATTCCCTTTAAAGGCATGATACATAGAAGATGATGTGAATTCCACTATTATGATCTAGTAGTTCTATCTCATAAGCTACTTCTCCCACCTTCCTTATGATATTAAAAGGACCATGAAATATTGGCTTCGAATTTCACTCCTTTTCTTCAATGAAGAATGTTTGTATGGTGATAGACTCAAGTAGATCATGTCCCCAACTTCAAATACTAATTTTAATCAAATTATTGATCTGCAAAGAGCTTCTATCAATTCTAGGCATGTTGAAGATGATCCTTAAGAGATTACAATATCTCTTAAATTTACTTTTAGATCATATTGTTTGCTCTGGGTACCTTATTTTTAGTGATTTCCATATCCATAAATGTTAAAATGTTATATCCATATAAATCCATAAAGAGAGAAATACACATGGATATATGATGGGAAGTGTTATAGTAGTACTCTCCCAAGTGTAACCATTTAACGCATGTTATTTGCTATCTAGACACATATTTTCTTATATACCATTCAATCCATTTGTTGACAATATTAGTTTGCCTTCTTCTTCTTTTTTCGGGGGGGTGATAGCTTACACTAGGAGTAATTTTTGTTCCTTTCAAGAGAAACAATTCCTACAAAAATTGACTTAAAAACCTATTATGCCTGCCATTAATAATGTTTTTTGGTAACCCATAAATTTAAATACCTCCTTAAAAAATAAATTAGTAATTTAGAGAGCATTAAATTCTAAATATATGACATAAAAATGTGTATATTTCATAAGTCTATTAATTACCAAATGGAAATGGTCTTTACCATCCACTTTAGGTAACCCTATGATGAAATCTATGGAGACTCTTTCCCATTTCTACTCTAGAATGCATAATGGTTGGATTAGGTCTAAAGATATATTTTCTCTACATTATTATTCTAAAATATGGTATATTATTTAATGTGTTTAAGAATATCTTTATCTATTCCTTTCAAGGAAAATATCTCCTATATATACTTGCATGTCTTCAAATATCTAGAGTGTTTAGCCAACAAAGTATCATGTATGGCTTTTAAGATAATTTTTCATCATCTTTGACAAAGTAAAACTAAATATATTCTATATTTATGCATGATTAGATCTCCAATCACTTTGAACTTGTCATCTTATACTCTCTCATCCAATATATTAGTAGTAAAATTATTCTTGGCATATTCAATTATGATGGAGGTGATCCAATTAGCATAGATATAAAAAATGGAGCATAAAGCTTGCATTGCAGATAATGCATCAACAACTACATTATGCTTACCTTTCACATATTAAAAATCAAAATCATACACCTATAGATTTATTACCAACTTCTATTATCTAGCATTTAAGTCTATATAATTAAGAAGTAACTCAGGACTATTATAATTTATCTTGACCACAAATTTTCCAAAAACCAAATATTGTCTAAATTTCACCAAGGCATGCATGATTTCTAGTATATCCTTATCATAAATAGAAAACTTATATTTTTGCTTCTATTAGCTTTCTACTCTCAAAAGCAATGAGATATTATTGTATTAAAACAAATTCAATTCCTTACTCATAGGCATCACACTCCAATATGAAAGGAAGTAAGAAATTTAGAACATCAAGCACAATAAATGAACTCATCACCTCTTTCACTTTGTTAAAGTCCTATTCATTTACATCTATCCACTTAAGAAACCCCTTATTAGTCATATTTGTGAGAGGTAGGTCCTAAAACTATGGTTCCAATAGGGTCAAAGGTATCTTCAAGAGGGTGAAATAAATGTTCATCAGTAGATTGAGGTTGAGGAATTTCCTACTTCGAGAGTTGGTAAGCTTTCCTTTATTTTGGGCTTAGCTTAAACCTAGAAGGGTATTCCAACTATACACTTGACCCCAATTGTCATCACTAGATCGAGCACAACTAGCTACATTATGAACATATAATTGATAGTACCTTGCACATGCACCTACAAATATTAGCTTCACTATAATCCCTTAAGGCGTGCTCATTTTTCATTAGATACACAATGGCAAGGTGTAGACATATTGTTAATGGTTCTCCAATGAAATAATGTTTTTAGTTTTCTTAAAATAGTCCCCTAATTTGTCATAATGAACCACAAATAACGTGTATGTTAGTCAACAGATTAGTCACTATTTAAAATTGTGAATCACACTCTATATGACCAAATATAGGAGTAATTGTTTACCAACAACCAGGTAAAATATTTCTTATGAAAATAACTTCCCTCTAAATTTTAGAGGTACAACTCCTCATTGGATAGAATTTTATTCTTTTCTAAATTTAAAATTTACCATGTGTGATTTTGACCAAGAAATAGTGAAAGGTTAAAGTAAGATTGATGATCTTAAAAACTTCAAAGAATAATTTACACCATAGATATCTACAAATTCTTACGTCATTTTAGAAAACAAATTACTCATGACACCAATTAGAACACATGATAACTTAGGTGCCAACGAGCATAAATCAATGAATTCATCAACTCTTAAATGATTTCTAACCTAAGAAGATAAGACACTTAAAATGACTCTTACATTCACACAAAAGTACAATAACTAACAAAACCAATTGTAATGCACATATCATAATAGATTTTATTCCAAGTGTCCAAAATTGTACGCTCACAACCTTACAAAACCTTCTCAAAATTAACAAAAACGCATCCACTTTCTATCTAGTTTCTTCTATTACTTATAAAAATTTAATACAAAAGAAGTCCCCTCTCTATAACATTTTATATAATATGTATGTATGTATGTATGTATGTATGTATGTATGTGTTTATAAATGCAAGAGTAATTGAATCAACATCATTCCTATTCTCTTGCGATGACTAGGCTGATTGAGTGACACACCTAGCTTTGTAGTCTAGGAATTCCTTGATGAAAGACGACATCTCACTATGTTTTGAAATAATGACATTTTTTGTCCTTAATTTTTAAATATCTTTGTTTCCTCTAACCAAATCCAATTTTCTCAAGAATGTTGTCAGATGTCCAACACATCGTGTCAAGGATGAATCAATGAAACCTATTTTACTCATGTTGTCTACTTAAAAAATATTGTTGATTAAGCATCCCTTCCATCATCTCCTTGAAATTATTCTTCATTATTTTCAAATCCTTGTATTGGAAATTATCCCTTTTTCTTATATTAATATTGATAGCTAACATATCTTTCTAAATATTGGACCTGATTTGATTACACTTTTTGTTGAGCGTTTTTGTCATTGATATCAAAGGTACAGTGTTTGGCTTTATGAAAAAGAGAATTAGAATGAAATACTTACCAAATTGCTGATTATTCATCAGCTTTTCATCAGTTGCTTGTCTACTTGCTTGAGTTGCTTGCTTATGTTCTTGAGCTAGTTGGTTGCCTGGTTGAGCTAGTTGGTTGTCTGGTTGAGCAAGTTGCTTGTCTGTTCAAACTCTTTGCTTACTTACTTGGTCAAAATTTGTGCCAAATCATCCTTGCCATATCAGCAGGTTAAAAATTCCAAACATTTGTGCCAAGTCAGCATGCCGATTTGGCTCGATTATGTTTGTATTTGTGCTAGACTTTATTGAAGTGATATTTATCTCATGCTATACACGCCTTAGCAACATCGAGCAGCTCAAATTCATGATGTTATCGAATTTATTTCTTTGTGAGGCAGCTATATTTGAAATAAAATTTATTTGATTTCGTCTCCTCTTCAACCAGTGTCGGTTTCCAAGTTGAGACGACTTATTTGTTCAGTCATTGATATTTATTGGAGACGGATTATCCTGATGGCATTTGGTTCCTTTAATATTTATTTTTGAATTTTTGAAACGTCTTCATTAATATCGATGGCTCTCCTACAGGCACTAATCGATGGATTTATGAAAGATCTTAAGTTTGTTTCTCGGTGTGGTCCTTGATGATTTTTAAAAAATTGAAGATTATTCTTGTTAACCGAATAAATCCATACCATCTTGACCCTAAACCCTCTCCCTCAACCTTGGTCCCTAAGGCCTATATAATAAACCATCAACAATATAATCTCAACCCTAAACCCTCTATCATATAACCTCAACCCTAAACCCTTGTGTCAATCCTATGCATGCGATACACAATCACTTTGGTTCCTCATACCCTGGTATAGTATCGAATGCATTGTCAAATTAAGTGCTCTCTACATTGTAGTTCAATTATTGCATTCCAAATACACCTAATCACATCCCATCCCTTCTTTTTGGTCACCATAATTTTTCTCTTTCCTAATCATAGATTGTATGTGCACATTCATTCTCTATTTCTTCTATATGTCCCTACACTCAATGTATTAAGATGGTCCTCTGGTCTTCATCTCCATCCAACTCATCTCATCATTATATTTTTGTCTTAAGTATTTAGATTTGTTATTTAAGCATCTTCTCATCATTGCATTTTCATCGTAAGTGTTTACATTCTTTATTCTAAGTATCTTATCATCATTGATTTTTTATCTATTTCAATGTTTATGTTTGTTATTTGAAGCATCTTATCGTCATTTCATTTTTATCTAAAGTGTTTAATTTTTTTATTCTAAGCATCTTATCATCTTGCATGTTTATCACATTTCATATCCACAACATACATATACATTCTTCATTTAAAGATACATTCTAGATTCATTTTAAACCATATACATATATCTACATTAACATTCACTTGCATGTCATGAATCACATACATAGGTATAAACATCATTATTAGTCCATTGATATCATAATCATCATTAACATAAGCCATTCCTAATCATCATATAATTGATCTCCTTGACCTCATTGATCTAGTTGATCTCCTCGACCTCCTTGATCTAGCTAATCTAGATGTCCCAACCTGATCTATATAGCTTTACAAAATATGTACGTGATTTTAATTTAACAAAACATGTGTGTTTTACTTAGTTTTGGGCTTACAATGGATTTCACTTACCAAAACCCTATTCACTTAACCTTAACACCTATACACTTAACCCTAAACTTTATACATGTATCCTAAGCTCTATACCCATAACCCTAAATCCTAAATAACCTATACAATCAACCCTAAAGCCTATCTCTCAACCCTAAACCATAGAGAGAGAGGTTAGATAGAGCTCAAGGTAGTTCTAGGGAACTAAATTCTATACCTTATATAGGCTATATCATCAATTCCCTAACCTTGGCCCTCAACCCTAGAAACTAAAGCCAATAGGTTAAACCTTGAACTCTATACCCTATACCCTCAACCCTCAAACCTAAACCCTATACCCTCAACCCTAAACCCTATATACCAAACTTAGACCTTAAAGCCTATAGGCTAAAACCCTTAATCCTCAACCCTATACCATGTACCCTCATGACCCTAAACCCTAACCCTCTTGACCTTGGACCTTAAGGCATATATAATAAACCCTCAACCATATACACTCAACCCTAAACCCTATATCATATACCCTCAACCCTAAACCATATCCTTTAACCCCAGGCCTTAAAGCATAGGGGATGAACCCTTGACCCTACACACTCAATCCTAGATGGTATACTCTTAACCCTATACACTATATATCATATACCCTCAACTCTAAATCCTACACTCAGCGCTAGATTATAACACCTATACACTCTACCCTAAGCCTTATACCTTCAACCCTCAAGGTTCTTATACCATCAAACCTAAACCATATATCCTAAACCCTAAAACATATACCCTATATCATCAATCGTAAACCCTAATACATCAACCAAGTTATGTACCCTATATGTTAAACCCTAAAACCCAACATTCATAATTTAACACTAAAACCTACATAATTAAATTTAATCATAAACCCTCAACTCTCAACACTCCATCATAAACCATCAAGAACATGATGCTTAGAGATATGTAAAGGGAGTTAGAGACTAAGGTGGAGAGAGAGAGAGAGAGAGTTGGATAGATAGATTCAAAAACATGATGCTTTTAGTGCAAGATAGTACTTAAATGTGAAATTGGGATTGTGTTGATCTACCTTTGCATACATAAATACATAGTTTCCCAATTTTAAATTTTAAATATATATTCTATATTAATTTCCTCTAAAATAGCATACTCAATGATTTTAGTTTTATCTTGTCTTCAATAATTGTATTTTTCTTTACATGATTCATGAACCAACATTTTATTTAATTTTTTTATTTGTTTACCTATAATTTTACAATTTAACACGTACATGTTTTATATTTTTACAAAATGTGTACGAGTTTTGTATATTTACAAAAATGTGTACATGTTTTGTAATTTTACAAAACACGTATGCATTTTGGCTTGCAGAAAACACATACGCATTTTGGATTGCAAAAAATGGTTACGCATTTTGTCTTGCACAAAACACATACATATTTTGGATGTTTTATTTTCCTCATTTTCACATGATTTTCTCCTCCATTTTCATTTTCCAACTTGCTCATCATTAGGTTTATGCATTGTAAATCAAATCTTAATAAAATTACCACCTTAATTTCACATGTCTTCTAGGCTTTATAACCGTATATTTTATTTAGATTTGAACTACATTAACACATTCTTTTAATTTCTTTCACTAATGTTTCCATAGTTATGATTAGAGACATATGAATTGACTTTTTTTAATAAATTTTGACCTACTTGTCCAAATTTTAAAAAAATTATATAATATTGTTCAACACTTCATTCTTTAGACATTGGGAAAAAATTGCATTTTCGGTTATTTTGGTGCAAGTTATGTGACGTGCACGCTAGATGATATGATTTTAAGGATGCATCAACTTTGAAAAATCATTAAAAAAAACCTCAATAAAACATTACAAAAAAATATACATAACTTCTAGTACTCACTTTTAACTATATTTCTACCAATGGGTTTTTGAAAATACTACATGCAAATAAAAAAATTGAGGGGCGCACGCTAGACACTATGTTACGTTTTTTCTGAAAAAATAGGAACATTTTTGTGTGTGCCAAGCATTTGATCCTCTTAATATTATCTATTTTTGGAAAAAAATAGTAGTTTATAAACTAGATTTAGAGTACTACAATTCTTGTTCTTTTGGTATCTTAAAAATTTGAATGCATTAATCTCAAATTACTCCTCCAAGTTTAGGTTGACCCCCTTTTTGTGCACCATCTTGGTGCACTTACCGGAAACCATATGCCTATGTATTTATGACTAAATTTTTTATTAAATAATGATAAATATAATATTAGCTAAATTTTTGAATTTCTCAAAATAAATTTGAATTATTTTTCTTTTTCTTTAATATATTTTATAATAATACATAATATTTTTGTATATTTAAATAAACGTATAATCATAATTTTTAAATCAAAACTAAAATATATTTATATAAAATTAGTTACATAGATATTCTAATAAACTAATTTGAGGAGGAGCATATATACCATTAAAATTCCTTCGTGAATTAAGTTTTGTAATGCCAAGCTTATAATCATTGCCATCTTTAGGGGAGCATTTATCAACTATTTGTTGAGTTTCCATATGATCAAAGACCTTTCACATATTATCCACCTACTTAGTCAACTTTTTTTTGCATAGTTAAAGCTAAATATAACACAAATAATCTCTTATCCTTATTTCTCTACTCTTTGTTTTCAAAAATATATCTTAATCAAGTTGTAGTTCATGATCATTTTAAATTAGATGATAAACATTGTCCATTACATATATTTATCTATTTCGCATGTCTTAATAGGGTGCTAAAGACAAGAACTCAAGAATGACCCATTACTTTACATGGACTATATATCCTTTACTATTTGAAAATATTTACTTGTACATATTGATTTCTTTCTTTTACTTTGACATGCATCTATCTAGTAGTCTAGTGGTCTACATGCACATCAAAGTGAGGACTACATGTAATGGTGAAGATTGTGTACTCATTCCCCTTTCCCTTATATTTTGGAATCACTTTGATTAAGGTTTCATAAATATAATAATTAGCTTATGTAAGCTGAAAACTATGATCATATCATGGTCCTTGCCATCACCAACTCGTAGAGTTTCATCCTTGATCCTTAGATTATTTAATCAACACACTAGATTAGATCTCTAGGTGTGGAGTTGATCTAGGTTAGTTTCATAGTTTTGGATTTGATCCTTTCAATTTAAAAATTTAAATTCACCCCTTGTTGATCACTTCACTAGTTGGTTTAAACCAACTTAGCATGTGTTATGTTATATTTTATGCTCAAGATTGTTGTATTTAAGGATATTAATTCACTCAATAGAGATCATGATGGAATGTGAAGAACATTTAGAAGTAAGATCCTAAAGTAAAATAGATTATTCATTTTTTTTCTTATGACATCATCCTAGATCTATTGTGACCTTGTTTGCTATCTTTAATCTTTTCCAAAGCCATAAATTCAATATGTCTATGGGTTTGACTAAGGATGAATGACCCTTGTGATTCAATAAATCACTAAAAAATGTTTATAAACATCTCCAATCCTTACAAGTGATAAGATGTTGAACCTCATACTTTAATATATAATCTTATTGTTAATTTGATTAGTGTCCAAATGCTATATGGAAGAGGGTAGCTCATTTCTTTAGTTAAAATTCATCCTACTCTAGTTTTAAAGGAGAATGTACTTGCACATTACTTTAATCAACTAAATTTAAGTGATTAAGCTAAGAATTAAAATACTTATGTTGAATTGATTAAATTAACTACAAAATAGAAAATATCTATATTGAATAAAAGGCTATATATAGAATAGAAGGCATAAAACAAAACAATAATAAATTAAATTTTAGTAATATTTATATTATTTAATATTTTTTTGTGAGATATGAAAATATAAGAATGCACACACAGTAATAATAAATACAATGTAGTTGCAAGCAACACAATATGAAACAACACTATTTATTTAAATATACAATAAAAATTTAATCATTTTCTAGCATGTACTATAGGTTATTCCTCTATAGTCAAGTGGTTAGATCTTTGTAGATTATAGGGCTTCCCAAACCATTGCATTAAACTTAAACATTATTCAATAACTAAAAATTGCACTGTTTCATCTCTATCTCATGTGTCCATATATGCCAATAAAAATGATTGTAAAAATCAACTATACTATATTTTTTTTGATATGTAAATATATTATATTGATTCAACTGAAAAATATTTGCATTCAGCATTGTAACTATCCAAAAAATTCAAACCCCAAACCACCAAAAGCTAGCCCAACCACCATACATCGAACCAAACACGCCAACCCTGCATCAAGACTACCAAAACCCAACCACAAAAAATCCATACAGAGATATATCAAAAACATTTAACATTGACACAAAAAACATGCACATCAGTTGATCCACAATACACCATCTGCAATTAAGAAGTTCCTGAAGAGACGACTCTAGTCCACCCCATCCAATGGTTCCAGATACAAGAAATGCTTTAGGAAAATGAGTTTGCATCTTGCCCGTGCACGGTGATATCCAAGCTCTTCACTAGCAATATCCATGATGAATGGAAAAATCTCCACTCTCTCCCCAGGAACCAAAGCCCTCTGTAAGTCGCGTGGACGTGGCACCCCAACACCTAAAACTACAACTATTATCATGTCCATGGCACCCTCCAGGAGATTCTCCCACACCAACTTCTTCACAATTAGCATAGCCATAGCACATGGCACTACTAGGTCCAAGAGCGAGGTGAGAAACCTCGTAGCAATGTCCACATTGGTCCTCCAACACTCGGATGAGCACATAAACTCCTCACCAAGCAGTAATTTTTTTCGCTCTAAGAACTAATTCGTCCCACACCTTAAACACTGACTTCAGACGTCCATGTCGTATGCACCCATAAAATGCCCAGAGTTTCCTACCAGATGACAAACTGATAGGAGGCTCTATTAATTCCATCATAGAGAATGAAACGCTTACACCAACAAACGACTCTATAACCTCAAGCCAACACCTACATCCCATCGCATCATTCCCCACATCGTCTGGACTATAGCAGTCAGTCGAATTTAAGAAACTGAACAGACAACCAATGTAGCCCATTCACCACCCTACAGTCTTAAATTCCCACTGTCACCATGTCCTCCTCACCCGCGCCAACGAAGAATATGTTGTCACCACCTGACAACACCAAGTCTGACCCACCCACTTGGGAGTCACAGACAAACTATACTATATTTTTGAAACAAGTAAAAAAATGATAATAATGTTTAACTTTATTTTTCCATGATATTGTTGATATATTAAGAAGACATAAGTTAATTTAATACCCAATTTATCATCACTACTTCTAGATCCTATAATATAGTGGTGCACCGGAGCATGCACTATCATTCAAGTTTAGTTGGAGCCTTAATTAAATATGAAATAAATGACTTTGTTATAAAAATAAATACAACATCAAATTTTAAACATGAAATAAAAATAACACCTTCAATCACAATTCCTAGTTAGAGACCTTCACCAAAAGAAGTTATTTTTGAAATTAATAAATTGGAGAGTGGATTGAATTTGTTGTCCTTATTGGCATAGGTGAGGATTCCACACAAGAAACTAAAATGGTTGAGTGTGCATTCTACTCTAGAGTTGGAAATAATTGGGTAGTGTTATCTCTTTTGAATATCCTAGTCTTTGGAGATCATCAAATAATTCATCACAACATCTTGCTTCAAAAACACACTTCTTTCACAACAGATTGTCAATAATTAAATTTTGTTAGTCAATAATTATTAAACCAAATAATGCTCTTTATTTTACTTTAAATAATTAATAATTTCTCAAGAAAACATTAATTCAACATAATCCATGGTTTGGATAGGAAATACATTGTGTATACAAACATTCAAATAGTAGAGCTTAGGATTCAACATTATTCTTTTATCATACTAGATTGACATATTACAAGTTTTGATCCACATGCAAGATTAGTTCCCCAGGTGCATAGATTAGATCCATACTCATTTAGGTGAACCAAAGCAACAACCAACTAATTTGTAAAATATGAGATCTTTCTCTGAATCCATTGATAAAATATAGAGTATTGACAAATCATTTTTTAACATATATTACAACCTTTCATAATCATCAAAATTTAACTAAATATTAAATATAGTCTTACTAATTTAATTTTAACATTGTGAGACAATAATGTTGAAATTAATTAACAAGGGTTCTCTATTCTCCTAGGTGGTTGTTGTGTTTTTGATTGTTTTTTGCTCTCATTGGACTTTGGTCTTTTTTGTTCTCATATTGTTAAAGTGCTATTTGTGGCCTATTTTGGATTAATTTTTCTTTTCCCTTTGGGAATTGTTAGAATTGGCTATGGTTGCCAAGATCTATGGACCAAACGGAAAGCACAAAAAGAGAGAGAAGAATATGACAAGAATAAACTATATTCAATGTCATTGATATGATGTGATTTTGATTCATTACAAATGAGAGAGACCCCTTGGTTATATAGTCAAGGTGAGAACATAGAAGGGCATAAGATTATGACAAGTGTCATAATACTATGACATGAGACAACTAGGAAAACCTATCACTCCATGTAAGGTGGAGAAATAATCACATGATGTGTCCACAAAAGGTGGAAGTGATGAGATAATGACATGTCAAGTCCACCAAAAGTGGAAATTCTCCAACAACCTCCTATGTGGTCCCTAAGTAAACTTAACTAAGGTGTAATTATGACCTAGGACAAGGTACAAGGCATTCAATTACACCAACAAGAATCCATTTGTAAAGGACTCAAAACCCTAATTTCTTGCTTATCATAATAATAAACATTGTAACAATAATCAACATTAACTCTAATTAAATTAATTATTTAACTTATTGATTATATTTATTTAATTAAATTAAAAATTATGAATTTTTTGGGTTAGCTCACAATATCATGACTTTGTGGAGTTAAAATATCTTTTTTATAGAAATAAGTACCATAGAATCCTTTTGGTGGAACCCCTAAAAAATTTCTTGTGTTCCACTAATTTTGAATTCATATTTGGCTTTTCATCACTTCTGAAATGGTGTTCCATGTCTTAGGATTTAGTTTTATTCAAGTTATAGGGTTTTGTTTATGCCCTAAACCCCTTGAAAATCCTAAGTGTTAGTAAACCTTCTCATAAATTCTAATTGCATAGTGACTTGTGCTAGCCCATTCTCATTTTCCCAAGTTACAACCTGAGTCATCAAGTTCATTCACTAACCAACCCTTCTTTCCTAGCTTACCAATCACCACCCATGCCAACTATTTAAATCATTTCAAGTGCTAGGTGAGTTTGAAAATCATATAGTTATTCACCATTTATCCTAAGTCCAAATCCATGACATGCCTAAAGTCTTTTACCTTTTAATCCTAGTGAACAACCCTTTTTAAGTCATCACTAATCAGTCATGTCTATTAAAATGCTTAAAAAATGGTCGTCAGGTCCCACCAAACGTATTCCATTGGCTGCCTACTAGCCCATGAAAATAAATAAATCAGATAAAAGAACCAACAAGGCAATAGGTGGGCGACACCTATCCGTCCCTATGGCAGGTTCAACCAACACTTCAAGGCATCAATGATAAAGGGTTATAAAATCAACAACTTAGATGCACTCTAATGGATCAATGTTGATCATTCCCCACTAGCCCGCAAGGGACCCACATATAGTTCTCAGCTCTTGGAGGGCTGGCGGGAAAGCGCCACGTGACATCATCACCATCATCTGAGTAACTTTATAAAACATGAAGTATTTGGTGAAATATTTCACAACAACCATGGTAATTTTAACGAGTGTGCTACTAAATGGATTTTTAGAGCACACGTGCATAAATGATCAACGATATGTTTTAATCTTGACCGTCCATCACAAAGGGAGACAATCAACATGAGCGCTAGCCTGGAGATTAAAGGGAACACATATTGGAGGTTATTGGGTTAACCTAGGTCATTTCTCGCTAGACCATGACTATAGATCAAAACCTTGTAGATTTCAAAGGGCTAGTGGGTGACTACCACGTGGACTAGATCTCACAGCTTGTAAAGCACAAGGGGGCCACGAAGCCAATGAAAAAGATGCACACGTGGCAAAAATATTTTCAAGTGGATGTTGAGTCAGCAAAAAGTCAAATTTTCAAACTTCTTTTACCTCATTTTCACCACACAATGATCTAGATCATAAAAAGATCTACAATGGATATTCAAAGTTGCTAAAACGGACATCATGGAGCTATTCTAGTTCACGTGAGCAAGCAATAATGGCAAAGTTGATGTTTTTCTACCAAATTAAGGGATTTAGTCACCATAAAAGTTGGTTTTAAAGCTCATAGTTGAATACAAAAGCATTTCTAAGGAATTCAGAAGTTGTTGCACTGTATTTTGAGCATTTGGTGTCTTCAAAATTATGGTTTTCCATTATTCACACCATTAAGTTCAAAATGTACCTCTTGAGCTAAAATTTCTAGGAATTCAGAAGTTGTTGCAGTGTATTTTGAGCATTGGTGTCTTCAAAATTAGGGTTTTCCATTATTCACACCAGTAAGTTCAAAATGTACCTCTTGAGCTAAATTTTCTCCTAGTTTCCATTCAATTATTGTTGTTATCATCTAAATTAGGATTTAGGGTTTTTTTTAAGGTTTTAAATTCATTATAATTGCTACAAATTTGAGAATTTAGTTACTCTGTGTCAAGTCTTCACCTTAAAACCTAGAAGCCCTAGTCTTAACCTATGAGACCCTAAGTCAAGTTACTCACTAGTACAATGGCACTGAGAGTCTAACTCCCTGGTTCTAAACCTAAGAAAAGACCTCTAGTCCAAGACTTGCTTGAACAATTTCCACCCTCAACCAATGAGAAATGTATAGGGAAAACCATGTTTCAGGGCCCTAGGGTTAAAGATAGCCTTGTCAATATACAATATGCCTTCAAGGATGTTACATTACTGAACACTGGGTGGTTACTTTTCCAGCGTTGGTTTGGTAATAGGCATGCTCAGATCCCAATTGGAAACCAATGGACGCTAGATATGGGCAAGTTGATTGTCCTTAACATATATGTGGATGTTGACCTCCTAAAAATCCATTGCAGCTAACTATGACCCTATTGTTAGGGTAGTTAGGACTCATTTTGGGTAGGAGATGGTTTGGGTTACTAAGGAGGAAATTACAAAAGTTTTCAAATTAAACAAATGGAGTATAGAAATGGAGGAGATTGATGAAAAGAAACTAAGGGTAGAATATGAAAAGGTGAGACCTACATTGAAAGTCTCAGTGCTAGCTTACTTCTTGATATTAGTAGGAAAGGCAGGAAATAGAATTTTACTTT
This sequence comes from Sequoia sempervirens, assembly GCA_007258455.2. Classification (NCBI taxonomy): domain Eukaryota; kingdom Viridiplantae; phylum Streptophyta; class Pinopsida; order Cupressales; family Cupressaceae; genus Sequoia; species Sequoia sempervirens. Next base: position 51,289 of record VDFB02275967.1, on the reverse strand, counting down.
GACCATCTAATAAGGAGCCCTTTCCAATCATGTATTTTCTTCTCTATTTTTAGAAAACTTTTTATTCCCTGTCAAATTCTACAGTATGTTCCATCTTCAAGCATGTCAATTGCACCAATGTATATGAATGCCAGTATTCAATATCCCAACATCAAAACCTTGTATGATTTTTCTACTTGCTTGTCAGAAGAAATGCAAAACGGTTTGATAGCATTAAAGAATGGAGAAATAGGCGTAAGGTTTTGGTGGTACTCCTTGTTTATGTATATGTTCCTATACAAGGGTACAAATTTCTTTGGCAATGACATGGAGTTGAAAAGAGTGGTGGATGGTGTAGTGATGCCTATTCAATCATGAACTCCATTGTTGTATAGACATGAGCAGAAAATCAATTTTGTAGTTTCCTCAAATGTCTTTGCTTCTATATTGAAAAGAGTTCTAATTGTGGATATGCCAAGGATTCCCATTGAGCTGCATGATTTCTTGAGGCTGATGGAAAGGAGGCCTGACCTAAAAATTAATCACAATTGGTGGAATGTAATCCATTATCATGATTGCACAATTCTCAAAGTATATGGAACAAGACAAGCACCCCATGTACTCCCCAAGGATGTACCATTAAGGATTGGTTTCTGTGAGGTTATGTGGCAGCTAGGTGAAGTAGAGGATAATCACCTATTTGAGATGAGTAAAGGAACCATTTCCCCTACCTACACAGTATTCTTAGATTAAGTTATAACAACTAATGGATGGAAAAATCTCCTTGATAGACTAAAGCCCTATGAAATGAAATTTTGAGCATACAAGAGCTATGACCAAAAGCATTTTATGGTTTGGTTCATGGATAGAATCAAATGAAGGAAGTTTGTTCATGCTTTTTCTTTCCCTGAAAACATTATCATAAATGTTTTTGATTTCTAGACATAAGAAGATAGGATGAGGAAATGGATTGTTTTTGAGAAGTTGGAAAGAGAAAAAAGGGTGAAAGACCCTCAATTTATAGCTTTTTTTGACATTGAGAATGTGATAATAAGAGTAGAAGCAATTTTGCAAAATTTTGATAAGGTTGTTGCAACTCTAAAGGAAGAAAGAGTGGTTCAGGATAAAGGAAAAGTTGTAGTCACTGAAGAGAATGATAAGGGGAAGGCCCCTATGACAGAAGAAAGACCAACTTACCAACCTCCCAAGAAGGTGCACATCTATGCAAGGAGAAAGAGCATTGTGAAGAAATAGTTGACCATTTCCACTCCTACACAATCAGAGGAGTCAACAATGCCTTCTCCTCAATAGTAATTACCACCACTGTCACCCCCACATTCATCCACCCTAGAGATAATTGAGCTTGATTCACCACCTAGGGGACCATCTCCTCCTAAAGAGCCACCAATGAAGAAGTAGAGGGTTGATTCAAGTGGCGTTGTTGATTATCCGGCTAATGAGTAAAATGAAGAGGTTCTTATTACAAAATATGGAATAAGGCAAGGTATGACCTCCCCCTAAAGAGACACAATGCCACAAAATTTAAGTCTTAGACTAAGAAAGGTTGATTTAAGTGGGGTGAATAGTTCAAAGGATGTTAGAGTTGAAGCTTGTGAAATATTTATGGATGATGATGTATTTGTAAAGACACAAGCATTTCAGGATTATCCTTGCAAGGCAATGAAGGATGAATATGTGATGAGTGTTGAGATGAAAGCAAGTAAAAGCCACGATTTTCAAAAAGTAGTAATAGAGTTTAAGGTCCTTGGAGAGATGAGGACCAATTATTTGAATATCATTGTAGCTGAAGGAAGAGACTTGGTCATAAGGGTGGTGTATTATTACTACCAAAATGGGATTTAGCATCAACTATTACATTTGACATAGATAGAAGGTATGATGCCCCAATTTTTACCACTAGAGAGGAAGTTACCTTGTCCTTACAAGGATCGACCTTTAGTTCCCAATGGGACACATTAGCCATTTGGGCCTTATCCCCAAGCACTAAGAACTAGAGGTTGCAGAATTGGTTGCTAGATTCAAAGGGGGGCTAATCATTAAAAGAGTATCATATATATTATCCATAGAAGCAGCTACATTGAATGTTAATGTAGCTCAGTTCAACAAAGCCACAATAGAGTCTATAATTGAAGAAAGGGACAAGATTAGAACAAAGTACAATGACCTAATGATTGAGTATAATTTGTTCCAATAGAAAATAGTTCAAATGCAATTGGAAATTGCATTATTGAAGGAGAAATTTCAATCATTGCATGCCCCATGCCCATCACAAGCAACAATTCTTCACCCCATCTCCACAAGAACATTTTCCATCTCCCATTCTTTCACCACCTCCAATCCTAGTTGAAGTTATACCTCCTAGTTATGAGGATGCACACATTACACAATCAACTCCAAGTACATCAAATGCACCTCCAATAGAGGATATCGCCAAGGAGGAGTTGATAGAGTAGCTCAAGAATTATGAGGAGAGATGTCAACAATTTGATGAGCTAATTCACTTAAGCAAATTGAAAATTGTGACAGTGGTACTGGAGCACTTGAATAAAGGGATTGAGAGGAGGTTGATTAGCATTCATTCAAAGTATTCTTCCATGTTTGATGTAATAAGGAACTTTGATAGGGATAAAGAGGTTTCTATCCCATTGATGAATAAATGGATCCCTAGGTTTCAAGAATTAAGAGATGTGGAAATTAGATCAAAACATGATTCCCATCAATCACCTAGCATTGTCCCAACTTTCAAAATAGTAAATACAATTAAGGAATTCCAAGGGTTGATTGAACCATTGGAAATGAAGATCATAGTGTTGGTGAAAAGGTTTGATGAGTGGATTTTTAGTCTAATCCTAGATATTTTAAATGAAAATGGCGAAGTCAAACCTCTGCAAGAATGGAAGCACCAAGCGAGTAAAGTGATTGCTACTCAAGCAAAGCTGATTTGTAATGGATTAGATGTGGAGATGTTGAAGAATAGTAAGGACATGCTATCTCATACAAGAATCTTCCTTGAAGATTTTGACAAAGAGGCAAATCATGTGGTAATTAAATACACCCTATACAAGATCAAAGTTGACCAGGTTATTACATTTAATTGGCCTTCTAAGGAAGATGTTGAGCTTTGGAGGACTAGGTATGTTGACATCTTGGGTGTGTATGCTACTGCAATGGTGAAGTGGTGATGAAATTTTGATCCTTTGTCTGCAATAACAAAGGTTATAGGTGGAGAAATATAATACATGGCATGGAACTAGAATAGATTAGGCCTTTCTTATATCAACGTTCAGATATTGTATTCTCTCAAATTCAAATTGATGACATTCACTGCAGACATGGAAATGCTTTGGTGTTTTCTTCTTTCTTTATTTCATGCTTTTCATCCCCAAAGTTTTGGAGCATATGGACAAGGTGTGTAGCTCGTGGAATGAGTATTTGCACCGACTAAAGAGCCTTTTGGAAGGTGAGAGAAATCTTCATCAATGAATGAGAAATAGTTTTTGTCTCATATGAGCATCCCCCTCAAGTTTTGGCAAATATAACTGCCTTTTGAATGAAAATATGACATGTGTACATTTGGCATGAAGCTTGTTTTTCTCCCTTGTTTCTATAAAAGGGAATTCAAGGCCAGTTGTACAGGTTGTTGATTGATCATAGAGAATTTTTTGTTATGAACGGATACAAATAATAGAATAGAATTTGCATTTATCTTATGAGTCTTGTATTTTTGTAACTGAATTTTGATAACATCACTAACATTAAATATAAAGAATGGAAAATCTTCAAAGCCAATTCTCTCTTGATGTATTCATATTTTGAGTTATTGATGAAATAGTTAATGGTTGTTTTAGAGATCCTCATTATGTTCTGATGAGTGTATGTTTTTGTCTTTTTTCAAATTCAAAGAATTTGTTAAATTGCTTGGATGAAATCATAGGTTTAATAGTTCAAATGTCGGGATATGATAATGAGTTCTTGTGTTGAGCAATTGAGACTGTGTTGTAATGCAACATTATGTAAGATCTATAATGCTAAGTGTTCATTTTTTGTCAAGGTTTATTTGCATTTGTATTAGACCTCATACCCTAAATTAAGGCATTGTTCTGGGATTTGTGTTTTCTATATTTTTTCTTAATCTCTCAAAACAAATACATTCAAATCATTAAACTCTTTAAAATTTTTGGTGTAATGTATGTCAAGTTAAAATCTATCATTCTCTATTGCTCTATAAACAATTAATATGGAAGGATTTTCCAAATCTTTGCACTATTTCAATTGTTAAAGCAATTTCAAATAAACAATGGTTGCCAGGTCCCACCAAACATATTCCATTGGTTTCCTACTAACCCACGAAAAATAAATAAATCAGATAAAAGAACCAGCGAGGCAATAGGTGGGCAACACTTGTCTGTCCTTATGGTGGGTCCAACCAACACTTCAAGGCATCAGTGATAAAGGGTTATAAAATCAACAACTTAGATGCACTTTGATGGATCAATCTTGACCATTCACCACTAGCCCACGAGGGACCCACATATAGTTCTCAGCTCTTGGAGGGTTGGCAGGAAAGCGCCACGTGACATCATCACCATCATCCGAGTAACTTTATAAAACATGAAGTATTTGGTGAAATATTTCACAACCACCATGGTAATGTTAACGAGTGTGCTACTAAATGGATTTTTAGAGCACACATGCATAAATGATCAATGATATGTTTTAATCTTGACCGTCCATCACAAAGGGAGACAATCAACATGAGCGCTAGCCTAGAGATTAAAGGGAACACATATTGGAGGTTGTTGGGTTAACCTGGGTCATTGTTTGCTAGCCCGTGACCGTAGATCAAAACCTTGTATATTTCAAAGGGCTAGTGGGTGACTACCAAGTGGACTAGATCTCATGGCTTGTAAAGCACAGTGGGACCACAAAGCTGATGAAAAAGATGCACACATGGCCAGAATATTTTCAAGTGGATGTTGAGTCAGCAAAAAGTCAAATGTTCAAACTTCTTTGACCTCATTTTCGCCACACAATGATCTAGATCATAAAAATATCTATGATGGATATTCAAAGTTGCTAAAATGGACATCATGGAGCTATTCTAGTTCATGTGAGTGAGCAGTAATGGAAAAGTTGATGTTTTTCTACCAAATTAAGGGCTTTAGTCACCATAAAAGTTGGTTTTAAAGCTCATATTTGGTTACAAAATCATTTCTAGTAAATTCAAAAGTTGTTGCAGTGTATTTTGAGCATTTGGTGTCTTCAAAATTAGGGTTTTCCATTATTCACACCAATAAGTTCAAAATGTACCTGTTGAGCTAAATTTTCTCCTGGTTTCCATTCAATTATTGTTGTTATCATCTAAATTAGGATTTAGGGTTTCTTTTAAGGTTTGAAATTTATTATAATTTCTACAAACTTGAGAATTTAGTTACTCTATGTCAAGTCTTCACCTTAAAACCTAGAAGCCCTAGTCTTAACCTGTGAGACCCTAGGTCAAGTTACTCACTAGTACAATGGCACTGAGAGTCTAACTCCTTGGTTCTAAACCTAAGAAAATACATCTAGTCTAAGACTTGCTTCAACAATTTCCACCCTCGACCAATGAGAAACGTATAGGGAAAACCATGTTTCAGGGCCCTAGGGTTAAAGATGGCATTGTTGACAGATAATATGCCTTCAAGGATGCTACATTACTATACACTGGGTGGTTGGTTTTCTAGAGTTGGTTTGGTAATAAGCATGCTCACATCCCAATCTTCAACCCACGGAGGCTCGATATGGGTAAGTTGATTGTCCTTAACATATATCTGGACATTGACCTCCTAAAAAGCCATTGTAGCTAACTATGACCCTATTGTTAGGGTAGCTAAGACTCATTTTGGGTAGTAGATGGTTTCGATTACTAAGGAGGAAATTGAAACAGTTTTCAAATTAAACAAATGGAGTAGAGAAATGGAGGATATTGATGAAAAGAAACTAAGGTTAGAATATGAAAAGTTGAGACCTACATTGAAAGTCTCAGTGCTAGCTCACTTCTTGACATCAACAGGAAAGGGAGGAAATAGAATTGTCCTTGGACCATCTGATAAGGAGCCCTTTCCAATCAATTATTTTCTTCTCTATTTTTAGAAAACTTTGTATTCCCTATGTCAAATTCTAGGGTATGATCCATCTTCAAGCATGCCAATTGCACCAATGTATATGGCTGCCAATATTCAATATCCCAACATTGACACCTTGTATGATTTTTCTACTTACTTGTCAGAAGAAATGCAAAATGGTTTGGTAGCATTAAAGAATGGAGAAATAGGCGTAAGGTTTTGGTGGTAATCCTTGTTTATGTATATGTTCCTATACAAGGGTGCAAATTTCTTTGGCAACGACATGGAGTTGAAAAGAGTGGTGGATGGTGTAGTGATGCCTATTCAATCATGAACTTCATTGTTGTATAGACATGAGTAGAAAATCAATTTTGTGGTTTCCTCAAATTTCTTTGCTTCTAATTTTAAAAGAGTTCTGATTGTGGAACAATATAGCCAAACCACTTTCAAGGTTAAACAACCCTAAGTTCCATTCATACAAATATACCCGTTCTTAGGCCTCGAAGATCCACAATGCGCTACAAACACCTTGTTAGCTAAGAACATGAAAAACATGAACATGCAAGAGAAAATCTCGGATCGCGACCACAATGATCAATGCGGACATGCAACACAAATAGAGCATGATATAGAAACATCCACGAACATCATGAATCACCATATAAGCATCCACAACAACTAAACTTAACCAAAATCACATAATCTTCATTCAGGAACACAAACGAAGGTAACAGAAAAACTGTCAAAATACAAATCTTCATAACTTGATCAAATCTTCACACAGATCTCTAAAATTCAATGTGGATAAACTATATATACTCAAAAAGAAACCATTTATTCCACAACCTCTGAACAACAACGTACTGAACTCATCGACAGACTGAACTTCACTTCACCACTGACAACCTACAACTCTTTTTATTACAATTTTCTCAATATCCTTGACATATACAACTTCAAAAGAATTAATGCTAATAGTGTTGACATCAATAACAACCACATATGAACAACACAACCACACCATCCAACAATCTCCCTCTTTGGCATTGATGGAAAAACATGATGTGAAAAACACCATCAACGCAACAACACTTACTCCCCCTTAGGTTTATATTCTTCTCTCCTCAATTCATCCACATAACTCTTCTCCCCACAAGGATCTTCTCTCCCAAATATTTTTTCACGTTAATCTTCTCCCCCTTTGACATAAATGACAAATATTTCTTCTATGCAAGTTCTGAACCACATATCTAAACATTTGACTACTCCCCCTGAGTAGCAGCCACCACAACATCAATCCAGATCAAAATATGACCATGAAATGCATAGATTGACGCAATCAATGCATCTTAGTTTTGATTAGGAGGGGTAATCAACCTTAACTTCCCTTTGAGATACTCAAAAGTATCCTTAGACAATGGCTTGGTAAAGATGTCTGCAATCTGCTCCTTAGTAACCACATACTCCAATTTGACTTCCTTTTCACTTACTTTCTCTCTCAAAAAGTGAAACTTGATAGGTATATGCTTGGTCTTTCAATGCAGCACCAGATTCTTAGAAATGTTAATAGCACTTGAGTTATCACATAATATAACAATAGGCTAATCATACACAACTTCGATATCCTTAAACATCTACTTCATCCACAATAATTGAGTACAATTATTAGTAGTAGTAATGTGTTTTGCCTCTGTAATAGATAAAGAAATAGCATTTTGCTTCTTACTTAACCATGAAATCAACTTCTTTCCCAAGAAAAATGCTCCACCACTAGTACTTTTCTTTTCATTCACATCTCTTGCCCAATCAACATCAGTAAAGGAACTCAAAGTAAGATCATCATCTTTAGGATACCATAGGCCAAAATCAATTGTCCCCTTCAAGTAAATGAAAATCCTCCTCACAACAGTCACATGAGATTCTTTAGGATTGACTTGAAATCTTGCAACAATAGATACAACATTCATGATATCAGGCCTAGTTTGAGTTAAATAAAGCAATCCACCAATCATTGAACTATATCTAGTCTGATTTTCCTTCTGAGAATCATCATTTTTTGTCAACTTGCATCTAGTCACCATGGGTGTACCAACTAGCTTTGAATCTTCCATACCAAATTTCTTCAACAATTCTTTCACATTCTTGGACTGAGATATAAAGATCACTTTATCTAACTGAGTAATTTGTAATCTCAAAAATAATTTCATCTCTCCAATCATTGACATCTCAAACTCACTCTGTATCTCATTAGCAAATTTCATGCACAAGCTATCATCTCCTCCAAAAAAGATATCATCAACAAAGACTTCCGAAATCAAATCTTTATTATGATCAATCTTGAAATATAGATTACTATCAGCAATACCTTTTTTAAATCCAACCTTCAACAAGTACTTATCCAATATGGCATACCATACTCAAAGGGATTGTTTGAGTCCATACAATGCTTTCTTCAACCGACAAACCATATCTCCTTGATCAATCAATTGAAATCCATCTAGTTGCTCTTTAACGCTTACGTTGCGTCAACCAGCATGCGCGGCAGAAACGCGCAATTTCCGGGGCGAGGTCTGGCACGAATGATGCATTGCTTCCATGGGCAAATAAACACGCCAAGCCAGTAGCGAACTTCGCGCTTTATTTCAGACACAGGACCAGCGTTTGGGGCAAAGAACCATGCTGGGAACGCGTAGGGGATAGCGGGACGATTGGTGTAGCGGGACGTGGCAGGCGGCAGCGGGCCGGTGGACAAGGGAGATTCTCAGCTTTCCACAAATATAAATTATGCCTTACTTTCAATTTAATAAGTAATTATTATTTATTTTCTATTTGAATTACGACTAAAGTCCTGATTGATAGGCTGATTGAAAAACATCTATAGCTTTGAAATAGTATAACATTATTTGAATCTAAAAAATGTGTCACATTCTGTGCTTCGTATACTATAGGATTAAAAAAAGAAGAAATGAATTTGATGAAGTTTTGACCAAGTTAAGGTGGTCAGACATACGAGTTTTTATATTTTTTTAAAGTTGTAATAAAAAAATCATAATTAATTATTTACTTGGAAAAAAATTACAAAAATATGCATCACATTAGGACCTTAAGGTCCTATACTTATATCCTAAAATATTATAAAAATATTATCATTTTATTGTGGTTAGAGATTGGTTAGACAAACACCTACTTCTCCAGATTTTCCTTGAAATTTAAGTACTCTGCATTGAAATTTTAAATTTTCACCAAATAGATTTTTATTTTTAAAAATAAACCTAGTAGTTTAGAAACTACATTGAATCTGCTATAGATTCTATTCTTACATATTTCTAAAATAATATAGATAACTTATTCAAATTTTTATGTCAAGTTTCCTAACTCTGATTTTTTTTATTTTTTTGCCACTTAAGGGCCTATTTTTTCCATGATCCTGCACATACCTGTATCATTCTTTTCAGTTTGTTGTAGTTCCTTTTTCACTGCTTCAATGCAATGTTCATCTTTGCATGCTTCAGTCACATTGTTAGGCTCAATCCTTGAAATTAAACATTATTCTTCTACAATTCTTCTCCTAGTCTGAACACCTTTGTTCTTATCACCTATGATTTGATCTTTTGAATGATTCAATCTTACATACCTTAGAGTCTTAGGACATTCTTGAATTTCAGGCTCTTTTCATCTCTCTTCTACACTTTCATCAGTTTCTTCTTCCATTTGATCTTCTTGATTCACTGGAATGATTTAAACTTGATTTGAAGTCTGAACTTGCTTTCCTTTGTTTGTACTGCCATTCTAATGATCAAAATCATATCCACAAGTTTTGGATGGTGTAGCTATGTCTTCTTCAACCTTGACATTTGTACTTTCAACCATATTCTTCAATCTCTTATTGTAGCACTAGTAGGCCTTGCTTTTAGTAGAATAACCTAGAAAGATACCTTCATCACTCCTAGCATCAAATTTTCCAATATCTTCATCTCTTTTGATATAACATTTGCTTCCAAAGATCTTGAAATACCTAGCAATAGGTTTATGACCAGTCCATAGCTCAAAAGGGGTCTTACTAGTATCACCTTTTATTTTTACTCGGTTAAGTGTGTACACAACAGTACTCACAACTTCTCTCTAGTAGATATGAGGAACATTTCCTTCCAACATCATAGTTCTAGCAACATCTTGAACTATCTTGTTCTTCCTTTCCACAACTCCATTTTGCTGAGGGGTATGTGATGTAGATAATTGTCTCTTTATTCCATGTTCTTCACAAAAAGAATTAAACTCACCGGAAGTGAATTCACCACCTCCATTTGATCTTAGACATTTAATCTTCAGACCTGTCTCTATCTCAACCATAGCCCTAAAGATCTTGAAATTTTCCAAAGCTTCAAATTTCTCCCTTAAGAAAGTAACCCACATCATTCTTGAATAATCATCAATAAGCAACATGAAGTACCTGTATCCTTGTAAAATTATGACTCTAGAAGGACCACACAAATTAGTATGCACAAGCTCCAATAATCCATTTGAATTGTGTTGTTTAAATTGAAATTAAATTCTAGTTTGCTTTCCTAACTAACATTCCTTGCATATGGAATTAGTAGGTTTCATCAACTTAGGAAGATCTCTCACAACCTTAGTAGAACTTATCTTGACAATATTATCAAAGTTTACATGAAACATTCTCCTATGCCACAACCAACTTTTATCAACTTGAGCAATCAAGCAAATTTTACTAGTAGCACTCAGGTGAAAGATATCACCTTTTGTTTTTGTACCTGATGCAATCACATTTCTAGAATTTCCCAATATTTTGCACTTTCCATCCTTGAATTGAATATTGTATCCCTTATCAACCATCTATCCAACACTTAAAAGATTATTCTTCAAACCTTCCACATACAGGACATCATCAGTATTATGCTTACCATCAAGAGAAATGCATCCTATGCCTCAGATCACACTAGATTTGTCATCACCAAATCTCACAACACCACCATCATACTTTTCCAAGCTCATAAACTTTCTTTTATATCTCCTGTCACATGATGTGAACATCCATTGTCGATCACCCATTCATCTTTCTCTTCAACTCGAGCAGTTAGGGCTTTCTCCACATTTGTACAACTAGTAGATTCAATAGACTCCTTGATAGCAATAAATACCCATTCGTCCCCACTCCCATTTCCTTTGTCAAATTCATCATCTATCACACCTTCATCGACAACATAATAACACGTCTTTTGAAATTCAGGCTTGTTATGCCTTGGCTTAGAAACTCTTTCTAGACACCTTGATGCAAAATGACCTATCTTATTGCAAGAGAAACATTTAAGAGGCAACTTCCCTTTATACTTACCTTGTCCCCTGGCTTCTCTCTTCACAATAAGTGCTTCCAAATCTTCTAGCTCTCTTTCTTCTTCTTTGATTTGTTTCATTTCATCAGGTCATACTTGAATGTCTTTCTTGATGAACTTTCACCTAGATCATATCTTTGTTTATCTCTTCCAGAAGTAGTGGCATTAAATGCAAATTATACCTTAGGAAGGGCATCACCAAATTCACTCAACTCAAAAACAATAAGCTTACCAATCAACATATATTTGGTAACATTTGTCACAGTTTAGAGCTCTTCAATAGCACTAGCTTTGACTTTGTAGGAAGTAGGCAAGGATCTAAGCACTTTAGCAACAATATTTGATTCCAATAGCACTAGCTTTCAATTTGTAGGAAGTAGGCAAGGATCTAAGCACTTTAGCAACAATATTTGATTCATCCAACTGTCCACTAGCACATCTGATACCACATACAAGTTCATTCACTCTTTGCATGAAAGTAGTAATGTTCTCATCATCACCCATTCTCAACATTTCATATTTCCCTTTCAGACTTTGTAGCTTAGCAATATTCACATTAGCATCACCTTCATACAAAGTTTCCAACTTTTTCCAAATTTCATAAGCAATCTTCAGATCCATCACATTTGTCATCTCAATATTAGTCAAATCACTCAACAATGCCTCCTTAGCCCTAATATTATACTCAACATCCTTAATCTCAGTAGTAGTAGTAGGACCATTCTATGGAATAACATACCTATTACTTGTAATGTTCCAGTAAGCTTCACCAATGCATCTCATATGGCACCCCATTCAAGTCTTCCACAAAGAATAATTTGTTCTATCAAATCTAGGACTATCCTTCTTATAAGATTCCATCCCGGATCACCTCAAGCTATTAAAATTCTTCCAAGGAACTTACTTTGATACCAATTGTTGGCAACACAAGGGCAGACAATTGAGAGGTGGGGGGTGAATCAATTGTCACAGAATTTCAAACTTATTCAACTTGTTAACCTTATTCTTAGATCTAATCAATAACCATGAAAGCATAAATGAACAACACATCAAAAACACACAAACACCAAGATTTTTACGTGGAAACCCTGTTAGGGGAAAAACCATGGTGGAGGTCAGTCCACAAGATTATACCCTATTAAAAGTATAAAGAAATATGAATGGGGAATGCACATGCATTCAGGCACATTGTTGAGAGCTCACTGCTCAATTACAAAAGGAAGACAAACTATCTAATAGAAATATTCTGATTGCATCCATCAGATTTGAATTGAGAAAAATAGCATCTACTAATGCTTGATTACAATTCTGGTTAAGCTCATGAACACTTCTTCACTCTTCTTCAAACTTTTATTTGCCTTTGTATGATGTAGACAATATTCGCACATAGGACTCGCACACTTCACACATTCATACACTTTCTCTCTTCTTCAAATGATAAACCAATCACTTATATATATGCACAACAAGGAATTACATCGCTACAAGTCGACTTCAACAAAATAATAAAAAGAATATAAATTATCAGCCCAAACTAATAAAGATTATTCATGTGAATCGACCAAGGTTGGACATAACATAGTGAAGACCCAAAATAACATCCTTAGACATGAACCACTTCAATTAATTACTCCTCGAAGATCCACAATGCACTACAAACACCTTGTCGGCCAAGAACATGAAAAACATGAACACGCAAGAGAAAATCTTAGACCGCGAGCACAACGATCAATGCAGACGTAAAACATAGATAGAGAATGATCTAGAAACATCCACAAACATCATGAATCACTAGAGAAGCATCCACAACAATTGAACTTATTGAAATCACATAATCTTCATTCAGGAACACAAACTGAAGTAACAAAAAAACTGTCAGAGTACAAATCTTCATAACTTGATCAAATCTTCACGTGGATCTCTAAAACTTGATGTGGATAAACTAGATATACTCAACAAGAAACCCTTTAGTCCACAACCTCTGAACAACAACGTACTGAACTCACTGACAGACTGAACTTCACTTCACCATTGACAACCTGCAACTCTTTTTATTACAATTTTCTCAACATCATCGACATATACAACTTCAAAAGAATTAATGCTAATAGTGTTGACATCAATGACAACCACATATCAGCAACACAACCACAACATCCAACAATCCTATCAATTAACTATTAGATCATTATAAAATAATCAAGATTCACTTACTAATTAATTAACAAAGAGTAGTCTAAATCATTTAACATTTAATTAGAATCTTTTAAATTAAGTAACCTATCCCTAAAATTTTACCCTCAATTTTAACATTCCCTAGACTTTTACATTACGCAAAGTTTACCATCAATAATTAATCTCACAATAAATTCACTTTTATCCAAATTTTCTCAAAAAAACTTGGACCTCAACCTAACTATTTAAATGAAATTGAATCAACCAAAACTAAGGGATGAGTAATAAAATAAAATATTTATGGAATTTCAATTTGCATTTATTTAGAAAATTCTCCAAGGATATGATTAAAATATTAAAAGAATTAAATCTATACTGCTACGATGATGAAAGGAATGATTCACAAAATATATATTTCAATATTATCTTAAATGTAAATTGAAGGGTATATATAGATATAACTTTCTGTCAGACTTACAACAACAATAAATAAAACAAAATTAAAATAAATAAAATAATATAAATAACCAAATTTATAATTCCCTTCATATGTTTCTCTCAAGCATCAAACCTAAATTGAAACCAAAAGACCAAAATTCCAACCCTAAACTTCAACATAACATAATACATAAATTCACTTTCTAGGTAAAAGTGGTTCTTTTATGATCTACCTTTAAGTAAATTACTATATACAATTTTGAAAACCTTGAAACAAATCACAATATATATATATATATATTCGAAATAATAATGATCAAGGATACTTGAAATACCAATCATATTTGAAGTGTTAATTTTAAATTATTTATGCTTTCATTTGAACAAACTGGCTTTTCACAAGATTATATAATTTCCTAGAGTAGAATTTGAAAACCTAAATTAATTTCTTCTCTCTACTTATTTTCTTGTAAATCTATACTAAAGAATCATTGAATAAAATGTAATAACATGTACTCGCCAAGTTCTAAGTATATATAATTACTAGCAATATTGAGAAACATTTATTTTAACCTATTCATTAACAGAAAAATTAAAATATAAATTTTCACACTAACTAACTATACAAACCAAAGAGAAACTATATTGTTTAATTGTTAAATGTATTGAACAATAAACACAAAGTTCCCCATTTAATACTTATACTTTTATATGGTCTATATCGATCACGAGAGGAGTTCAATTATTCGCCAAAAGTCAAGATCACTACAAAAATATGAGGCACACACTTACCTAATATATATTTAAGCTCCTATGCTGACACCGCCAAAATGTTTTAACTAGGAAATAAATGCACCTTACCCTATACACCAACCTCTAACATATGCTTGGGATGGCACATCCAGTTTGATTGACACAATGCCCCAAGAGATATAGTCTAGTTTTTGCATTGCATATCAGATATCCAGAACAATGTAGGGACATCCATCAATGCCTAACAACAAAAATATTTGGTCATATACACAACCCAAATAGAAAGAGATGGATAGAGCCCTGAACACATTAAATTAACTATTATTCAACATCGTATGCAAATTAAGGTAAAAATAGAACACAAGAGGTAAATTCAAAAACATGAGTGCTAATTTTGTAAGGCGAGCTTTAGCCAGGAAACCTAAAGCAATTCATAATGTAAATTATCATATTCCAAATGCATACACATGGGAAGCATGTTGCAAAGGTAACAATGACGCTACATTGAGGAGGGCACATAGACTATTTGATAAAAGGGCCTCAAAGAGGTCTTGTCTCATGGAATGAAATGATAGCAGGATGTGTGCAAATTGTATTTGTTGAAAAGGCTTAAGAAAATTTCAAGAAATGTAATTTTTAGGTGTAAATAGTTGTCATATCATGGAATGCAATGATTGCAAGATATGCATCGAATGATATTCTGGGAGAGGGAAACGAGCTACACCAAAAAATTTCAACGGTTTTCTTCAAAACGATTAGCAAGAGGGATTTATTCCCATCAATGACGATTTCCTATGGCAGAATAAAATTATCAATTGAGCTTAAATATTTCACATACATGCACTTTTAAGACCCGCACCTACAATAAAAGATTTTCTCATTTAAGAGTTGTGTTACTTCTATTTACAAACATACTATATAAGGCATCCTACTGTCTCCATATATACCAAGAAAAATATTATTTCTTATTCAAAAGATTAGCAAAGAGACCCATAAAACCAAAGCGAAAATCTTTAAAATACATCAACAACAACAATTTAAATATTGCGTCTAGGATATTTTTATTCTAGAATAATTAATTATTTTTCTCACAGGTAGAATAAAACAATCAAACATTTAAAATCCAACCTAGATCCAACTCTTGGTAGGAAACAAAAATTTGATGTTGAGCTCATACTTTCGTTGCAATTTCAACTTCTCTGAAACCCCAATCCAAAATTCTGAAAACACCATTCCTACATAATCAACAATAGAGGAAAAATTTTCAGACCATTCCCTCTGCCCTCTTTCCCAAAAAACCCCCTCCAAAACCAAAAAATGTTTATAGGAGAAGAGAAATGTTAGTTGTACTAGAAATCCAACCAATTATAAAATCAATTATAGTTAATTTTTAATTTATTAAATCAATGATTAAGACAATTAAAAGTATTTGGGTATATATAATTGATACCCAATTTCACACATACAGTAAACCATTTACTGAAATTCACTTACATATTATAATTAATTAAGTAATTTTGACCTAAAGAAGAACTGCAAAGTGTGTTCAAAGTTAAATACAAATTTGTGTTGAATTGCATAAAAGTCATCATAGGAGACGAAATATTACTTACAGAGTTACAGAGCATCATTTTTCCAGCTAATCTTTTGTCTATTTTCTTATCAAACATTTTGGACTTGGTTCAAAACTATAATGTTCTTAAATTCATAGCTAATAAGTTTGTTATTAGCTCCTATTTGGAAAATAATGATTTACTTTGTCGTGTTCAACGATATGATTTCACCTAGGGTGATAGACTTGTGGGTGGTTTGTTTCCAAGGCATTTCATCTTTTACAAAAATAAATATGCAAAAGTATTCAAAGGTATGTTGTCATCAACAATGCATGATACCCCTACACATTTATATCAAGTCCTCAACAAGCACAAGAATGCATTTTCCATGGAGGAAATAGATGAGTTTAAGAGAAAGTATCATGCAATTTCTTTCTTAAGAAATCATACATGTGTTCGTGATTTGCAATTTTCTAATCTACCTTATGCTGGAAAGAGAAAGTTTTGTTACCATTATGTTCCTGACATAAAAAAATCAGCACCTTCTCATGATTTTGTCTCCAACAAAAGCAATTGATGCAAGAAGAAAGCTCGATAAATGGTCCACAAAGGAGGGAAAGAAACAAGTCTTCTTCATTTTGATTGGTTGGTTACCTGAATGTTATTCTTCAACAAAAGGTTAATTTTGTCTAAGTTGTAATGGGTTTTGGGCTTCTCAACGAAACTAGATCAGAAATAGTGGTTTTTCTTATGTAATGGGGATTTTTTGTAATTGGGTTACAATGTAATGGGTCCTCAATGTAATGGGTGTTTTTCGGGCATATTTTGTATGAGGAAAATGTAATTGGTACATCCATGAAATCTGGTTGATGTTGTAATGATTCAGTCTATCACTTCAAGTCTATGTAATCTAGTCAGTATTGTAAAGAGTTAGTTTGTTACTCGAGCTATAACTGGGGGTTTTCTTCCTAGTTCTTTCCTGCCAGTATGCTCGCCTGAAGCAAGGTTTTGTAAAACTAATATTTACTATTAATATAATTATAGTGTTCTACCACTTTTACTTTAAAAATAAAATAAAATAGTGGTTTTTCTTATGTAATGGGGATTTTTTGTAATTGGGTTACAATGTAATGGGTCCTCAATGTAATGGGTGTTTTTCGGGCATATTTTGTATGAGGAAAATGTAATTGGTGCATCCATGAAATCTGGTCAATGTTGTAATGAGTCAGTCTATCACTTCAAGTCTATGTAATCTAGTCAGTATTGTAAAGAGTTAGTTTGTTACTCGAGCTATAACCGAGGGTTTTCTTCCTGGTTCTTTCCTGCCAGTATGCTCGCCTGAAGCAATGTTTTGTAAAACTAATATTTACTATTAATATAATTATAGTGTTCTACCACTTTTACTTTAAAAATAAAATAAAATTATTTACCTTATTATTATCATTTATTAATTATAACATTACATTATAATTTATTTTATTATGAACTATGATTATATATATACATATATTTATATTTATTTATCAAAGGCATACCCTTTTTACTTAACAATTTATTTTAATGAATAAGATAACCAAAGGCATTTTATCAGACAAATTAAATTAAATAAATCCAAACGCCAAATAATTACTTGACCAGTATCTAGGGTTGGAATGCAATACCTCAAGCAACAGTGATTGACCATACTGACAATACTAACAAGGTGCCAAACTAGATACTCATCCTCTTTGAGGATGATGGCTAGAAGAGGGGACCGATTGTCATCTCTAATCAACTGATCCATTGGGTTCAAGGCATGATCAGACCTGCCAATTTAGGTGGAGTCAATGCTTAGTACCTGCAACCTGCAACACACAAAACAGTTGTGCATATACATATAAATATAACAGAAACACTATAAAAGGGAACCGAAATGTTGTAGGGTGCTCACAAGTGAGTGATGCGACACTGTCCCTTTCACTCAATTACATCAGTAAGAACAACACCTAGTAATCAAATGAACTCATATAATGATCAACTACATAGTAATTAGGATAAGATCAATCACATGATAATCACATAACAATCATGATAAGATAATCACATAATGCCCATGATAGGGTTAGTCCTCATAATTAAATTAGATCTCCAAAGTCACTAGAATAAAACCATATCAGAACACATAAATCATTAGTGTCTCAATAATGATCATCCAACCACATACTAATCATAACACATGCATAAAACCTCAAGTATCAAAAGTGTCATCAATGGAATCATCATAAAAATGAATCTACTATCATATAATTTATCATAATGTCTCATCATATAATAGATCAATTTTTAGTCTATCAAGGAAATAGTATGAGAGGCACTACACATCTCTAAGGGATCTAACGAAATGGTCTCTAATTTTAATGTAATATTCCAAAAGGAAGTGAATAGATTTCCAAATAATTTGAGACCTAATGATGACACTTGTATGGTCACTTCTTGTAATGCCTTTGATGCCAAGATGAGCTACCATTTGAGAGATAAGAACATTCAAAATTTGAGGGATGCTTTCAAGACTGCAATAAATAGTAAAAGCAATAGGACATCAGGAAAGATAGGGAGTGTTGGCATGCAAGTTTTTCATTGATGTCAAAGAGTGTCTTATCATTGAATTTAAAGGAGGAATATGAACATGAAGTCAAGATGTACAAGATGATACTTTCATTTAGCACACTCAGGTATATCTTATGTTAGTTTGATATTGAGGTCATATTTATGTGAGATTCTTGAGACAACAATACTTTTGGGGATAACACTATGATGTGGAACTTAATTTTGGGGACAACACTGTGATGTGGAACTTAAGGTTTGAGTTTGGATTACATTCATCTATCATTGATCAATAATATATTGCTCAATGATTGATCTTAGTATATTGACCTTGACACTTTGGCATTATTGGTGTTTATTATTCACAAGTGTTTGGGTATTATGTGTTTATGGTAGCATTGAGTTTAAACACTGACATAAAGTTTGAAGTGCTATTTGAGTTGGTAATTAATGGTTATGCATCCTTTTATGCTTAATACTAGCAACTTTATGCAAAGTCATAGTTGACACACAGTATTTGGTGATAATAATGTCACTCATTCAAAACCGGCATATATATGGTTTTTATGTTTCTGAAAAATAAAAACATATGAGAAAAGGCCGACATAGTAATTGTGTCCTAATTTGCTTTAATTATTGGCTAAATGCAAAGGCAATTTGTTAGTGAGGACGATGGTCGATTTAGGGCTCGATGAAGATTGGAAGAATGGTGGCTAAAAAGGAAGAGAAATGGTTTTAGGTGGTTTGCTTTCAATTTCTCCAAGTGAGATTAACCTTCATTTGAAAGCTTGAATTGAGTTTAAGATGGTAACACACTTCTTTCTTTTAACCCTAGTTTTGGTTTCTCTATGGGTTGCGTTAAAGTTTCTTTATTTACTCTCGGGTCTGCATACCACAAAGCATTATAATATTAATCTTGGTTCAGGTATAATGAGAAAATGACATTAATCATAGTTCCAAGAAACATTCTTATCATTAAGGAAATTTGAAAGACAGTTATACAGTTGGCGGTTTGTTTTCAGTTCATCCTTTATAGTTGTACTTTTCTGAAGCAGTTATTTGGTTATGGATAGTTTGAATTCAGGTTGAAAAAAGTTTATCTGATAATCTTATTTTTGATAATATGTGGAAGCACATTTTGTGTCACAATTTTTATTTATTTTTTTAAATAGTGATGTGTTTTACAAAAGGAATATCATGTTGAAAGTTTAATCTGATTTTTGTAATTTAAGTTTTGCAAGTAGTAATGCAAAACAAATTGTATAACTGATATATCTGATATTTTAGAGATTCCAGTGAATGAATATTTAAGATATTAAATGTATTAGATTGAAAGTGAAATATGATTTGTAGAGAAACAGAGTGATCCTCTGTAGTTAATGATTTTATTCAGAAATGTATACTGAAGTTGAAAATGATCAAGTGAGACAGATTGATCATTGTTAGTGAGACACATTATTGCCAGTGAGGCATTTGAAATCTATCAATGAGATAGTATTTCCAGTGAGGCATTTGAAATCTATCAGTGAGATAGTATTGTTAGTGAGACATATAAGTATAAAAATGAGGCATTGTAAACATAAAAGTTTTAGATAAAGCTAATGAGTCAATTTTACGAGTGGTTTTTCTACCCCATGAGGGTTTTCCACTCAGGAAATATTGTTTTATGTTTACATTTTGTCTATAGTTTGTTTGGTCTACATGAATACACATTAGTCCTGTATCATTGTTTAGAATGATATTCCTTGCTCTTAAGTCTTATGTTTATGAGTTAATGTTTATCATAAATTGCTTCATAATATTGTGTTAGTGCATCTTTGATATTGATCTATCAACCTTAGTTGGCATAATACCTATCTTAATTCAACAAAAGTGTCATGATTTCATATATGATGCTCCATCTCATGTCAATAGAAGTTTCCTTGATATTCATGTTAGTCTTATTAAAGGTTTGAGTTGATGTCTTGAGTTAGTAATGATTACTAAAGTTCTTGATTTTGAGTATGCCTGTTCTCATGATAGTTATGTTTCAAAGTTTTGAGCTTTAGATTATATCAGTATCACCTAAAATTAGTATACCATTGATTCACCCCCCCTCTTAGTGGTATTGTACTCCAAGTGGTATCGGAGCCAAACCCTTGTCTAGAGTCAAACTAGGGGATTCCTAGTAGTGGAGTATTCATCATGGCTAAGTGCAAAAGAAATAAAGGACAAAAGAAAAAAAATAGTGTCAAGCAAACAAATTTTTTCAAACAAACCCCAATTCTTGTGAATTCTAGTGCAGTTTTGTCTCAAGAAAAGTCCTTTCCAGTCGACACTAAAAGTAATAATGAAGTAAGTCCTGTAGTTGAGAATGTTGAAGAAGAAGTTCATACTTTAAGTGAGTTTGAACATTAGCGTGATAAAGAAGATTTCTTTGTAGGTGAAGATGACTATGAACAAGAGTGTGAGGTTGATATAGAAGGCGAGCTCTTGTGTGCTTTGAAAACAACCAAGCAACTTAGAAAATTAAATCAGAGACTAGAAGGTCAACTTCAACAAGAAAAATATTCTGGACAAAGACAAGGCATGTTCAAATTTTGCAAAATTTTCTTTAGAGGTTGATGAGGCAAGAAATCAAGTTGTTAACTTAAAGAGTCATGTTGATGAATCTAAAAAAATTATTATAACTTTAAAAAATGAAATAGAAGAAGCTAAAAGGGTAGTTGATTTTACTAAATCAGATTTGGAAATTAAAACAAGCGAGTGCCAAAAGCTTGAAGGTGAAATAGTTTCCTTGAGAAAATATCTTGAAAGCTTCAAGATTCAAAAGTCTGAGAAAGGTACTGATGCACTGGATAACATGTTGAGAAGTCAAAAGAGTCACAAGGACTACTTTGGTTTAGGTTATGAAATAGGACAAAGCTCAAAGTTCAGAAAAACCCCTAAGCAGAAAATAGATCTATATGATTACTTTAGAAGATCAAATGAAAAGAAAGAAACATCAACTAGTGAATCTACTCAAGATGGTAAAAAGAATAATAGTCAAGGACAACATGCTCCAAAAAGTGAAGACAATAATAAATTAGAAGAGAAAGTTCCTAATGTCCAAAGAAGAAGAACAAATAAATTCTTATGGCCTCCATCTATTAGGCAGGATTGAATTCAATAAGGTATAATTACTCCCAATTTCATGGTTATTGTTATTTGTGTCATAAATATGGTCATAGAGCAAGAGATTGTAGATTTCATACAAGAAATTTTTTTGGATGGCTAATGATAATTCTTATAGCTTTTCAAATCAAGGTTATAACAATGTTTGCTGTAACTATAATAAAGTTGGCCATCTAGCAAGAAATTGTTGGATGGATGGAAGATATGATTATAGAAATTCAAGAAATAGACATCATTATTCTTCTAGTAATATCATATGTTATAGATGCAATAGTGTTGGACATAAATCATAGTATTGTTGGAGCAATCTTGTAAGATCAGTTAGATATAACGAATTCGTAAGGACTTTGGACAAGCAAAAGAAAGAACCTAGGAAGGTTTGGAGAAGGAAATCTGAACAAAAATAGAAAGAACCTAATCTTGTGCATATTGCACAAGAAACTTAATTAATAGCATGAGATTGGTATGCAATCAGGAGGAGTATAATGTATCTATCGGATATCCCTCATTTGATATATATATATATATATATATATATATATATATATATATATATATATATATATATATATATATATATATATATATATATATATATATATATATATATATATTTGAAAAGTTCATACATTGGTAGAAACATTTAATGTGTTGGAAGTGTAGTGTTATCATGCAAGATTATCAAACAATGGATATGAGGCAAAGGTTCCTCAGTCATTTGGCAATTTTTTGATAACAATATTTGATATAAGCAATTTGGCCATACTCTTTTATAATCAGTTGTTATACACATGCTATTACTACTTGCACAGTGAATATCTTGAATTTCTCATTTTCTGAGACAGTGGATATGTTTTGTGCATTGCTAATTTTTGCTTGACAGTTGCACAAACAATGAATTTGCTTTGTGAATCAAGTATATGATTTGTATGTTCCAGAGTTTACCTTCATCAACTTATAATGTGGAAATTATGAGTACAAGGCAGTCAACATCTACATATACTACAGAGGAAATAAGTATTACTTTGGCTACTTGGTAAGTGTTATGTTGTCTTCATTTTAAAATTTGATGGCAACCCAATACTATCAGTCAGTATGATGCTTTTTTTTTGTCTTGAGGATCATATTTCAATAACAATGCTTGTGTTACACATTGACGGTTTGTTTTTAAGCATCATGATGCAGTGACAACTATATTGATGTCAAAGTTCATGGTCTTATGGTGTCCATTGCAAGTTGGTTTGATACTTGATGCTTTTCAAAGTTGTAAAAAATGACATGAGTGCAATGGTATTTGTACCGGTATTCATACTTTCTCATTCGTATCATCATGGTATTGATGCAAAGGTTCTTGGATAAGGATGGTCGTTATGTCTACATAATCACAGTTTTGTTATCAATCTCAAACCATCAAATGGAAATGGTGGCATATATCAGTGACAAAGAGGTTTATAATCATTACAAAGACAAGATTGATTGATTCCTTTCATATACCATGATTTGATTAATACTTGATAACCTATGTATCTTGTTAGCATTAGATATTAGTGGCTTATATATATATACTTGTCTCTCATAAGTAATTAATGTCTTATCAACTTTCATTGGTAAGCTATTAATAGATTGTTACATTCATAGTATATAAGTTATTAATGATCTATTGCATATAAGGTTCATGTGTTTCAAGTACTAAATGGTGAATAAGAAACACTTCAGGAATAATTATTTCTATTAAAATTAGTTTGATAGTGATATGACACTTAATTTGACATTGGTAGTTTGGTTAAATATTTGACAGTACAGTGATATTTGGTTGAGGATTTATATGGCAGTTTGACATGACTACTTGTTAGAGCTATTGGTCTTGACATTGGCAATAATTGATATTGGCATTTACATATTTAGTTGAAATGATTTATTGGTATATTCCTATATTGACATTGATGGTGGCATTTTGATATATTCTTGACCTTGACATATACTTGCATATTTGATGCACACACACACACACACACACACACACATATATATATAAGTGATGTGAATGACAATGGATTCAAGTATATGGACGGGTAAATTCAAATTCATATTGGTATACTTGATCGGTATCCATTCACAGGGTAACTTGATTAGTGTATGGTTTACATGATGCATGATTCTCTTGTAATATGAACAGGTCGTATCCTTGATTGGTTTTAGGTACACAATGATACAAATTAGTTTTTGCATTGATTATTGGCACATGATGTATACTATCCTTCATAAGGCATTTTTTTCAGGTGGTTGATACATTGATGACTATTGCTTTGTGTAGAGCTCATCTCTAGGGGGGGCTTTTCATGCTTATTCTTATCCCTGTTGGCATTGATTTAGTGATACTATGATACATGATTGTATATTCACACACATTTTGATTCTCTTGCAACATTTCAGTTATTTCTCCTTTGGCATCGTTGTCAAAAGAGGGAGAAAAATGATTATTTGCAGTGATTTTATTTTGTGATGATAGTGATGACTGTTTTCAAGTTGTGATATTACAATGACATCTCACTTTGGTACATTTTAGTGTTATGAATTGTATTCATCAATGATAGGGTTGTTTACAATGACAATGATATTTTACAAGTGATATGGTAGTTCATGTGCACAATTCAGTGATATTTTCAATTTAGTTATGGAGCTTTCTCACAGGGGGAGCACTTACTTTATGATCCAGTATCCCTTCATCATGTGATGTCAAAGGGGGAGAGAAAGCAAGAGAATTATTTGGTGGTTGATGAGGTTTTCCATCAATGAAAAAGGGGGATTTTGTTGGCATGCAAGTTTTTCATTGATGTCAAAGGGTGTGTTATCATTGAATTTAAAGGAGGAACATGAACATGAAGTCAAGAGGTACAAGGTGATACTTTCATTCAACACACTCAGGTATATCTTATGTTTTAGTTTGATATTGAGGTCAAATTTATGTTTGATATTAAGGTCACATTTATGTGAGATTCTTGAGACAACAATACCTTTGTGGACAACATTGTGATGTGGAACTTAATTTTGGGGATAGCACTATGATGTGGAACTTAAGGTTTGAGTTTGGATTACATTCATCTATCATTGATCAATATATTGCTCAATGATTGCTCTTAGCATATTGACCTTGACACTTTGGCATTATTGGTGTTTATCATTCACAAGTGTTTGAGTATTATGTTTTTATGGTAGCATTGAGTTTAAACATCGACAAAATGTTTGAAGTGCTATCTATTCATCATCTTTTGAAATCTTGAATTGAGTTTAAGATGGTAACACACTTCTTTCTTTTAACCCTAGTTTTGGTTTCTTTGTGGGTTGTGTTAAAGTTTCTTTCTTTACTCTCGAGTCTGCATACCATAGAGCATTATAATATTAATCATGGTTTGGGTATAATGAGCAAATGACATTAATCACAGTTCCAAGCAAAATGCTTATCATTAAGGAAATTTGTAAGACAATTATGTAGTTGGTGGTTTGTTTTAAGTTCATCCTTTATAGTTGTACTTCTTTGAAGCAGTTATTTGGTTATGGACAGTTTGAATTCAAGTTGAAAATAATTTATCCAATGATCTTATTTTTTATAATATGTGGAATCATATTTTGTGTCATAGATTTTTTTTTTAATAGTGCTAATACATTGTTGGTGTAGGGGTGTGTTTTACAGAAGGAATATCATGTTGAAAGTTTAATCTAATTTTTTTAATTTGAGTTTTGCAAGTAGTAATGCAAAAAAAACTGTATAACTGATATATTTGATATTTTAGAGATTCCAGTGAATGAATCTTTAAGATATTAAATGTATTAGATTGACAGTGAAATATGATTTGTATAGAAATAGAGTGATCCTCCATAGTTAATGATTTTATTCAGAAATGTATACTGAAGTTGAAAATGATCAAGTCAGTGAGACAAATTGATCATTGTTAGTGAGACACATTATTTCTAGTGAGGCATTAGAAATCTATCAATGAGATAGTATTTCCAATGAGGCATTTGAAATATATCAGTGAGATAGTATTTCTAGTGAGGCATTTGAAATCTATTAATGAGATAGTATTGTTAGTGAGACATTTTAGTCAGCTAGTGAGAGATTGTAAATAGAAAAGTTTCAGATAAATCCAGTGAGGCAATTTTATGAGTGGTTTTTCTACCCCATGAGGGTTTTCCACTTAGGAAATATTGAGTTCTTTTTACACTTTGTCTATAGTTTTTTTGGTCTACATGAATACATATTAGTCCCATATCACTGTTTAGAATGATATTCCTTGCTCTTAAGTCTTATGTTCAATGTTTATCATAAATTGCTTCATAATATTTTGTTAGTGCATCTTTGATATTGATCTGTCAGTCGTAGTTGTCATAATACCTATCTTAATTCAACAAAAGTGTCATGATGTTAATATATGATGCCCTATCTCATGCCAATATAAGTTTCCTTGATATTCATGTTAGTCTTATTAAAGGTTTGAGTTGATGTCTTGAGTTAATAATGATTACTAAAGTTCTTGATTCTAAGTATGTTTGTTCTCATGATAGTTATGTTTCATGTAATGCCCCGTCTTAATAACCTAAGAATGTTGCAATTGTGTTATAAGGGTGTAATAATTTTATTTTTAAAAGTTTAATTAATAAGTTAATTAATTGCATACATTCATTAAGCTACTTGACGTACACTACTCAAGAGTCATAAGCGAGGCATAACATCTTGTTAAGAGTTTTAATTTAACTATTGTGTCATTTAATTATCACTGACTTACTAACTATTTGTAAGTTACCTTGACACCACTTTGTGTGTCAGCCCTTACAGCCACTCCCCTAAACATAACAAGGTATCTAAGTTCTCTGGCTAAGGTTTACTAGGTGTACATATAGCCAAAATCAAAATAAAAGACCAAACATGTTATAACGAACACCAAATCATTGTTCATAAAACAGGTGTCAAATCACCACACAAATCCATGTACACATCCTTAGTTAACACTAGAACTCAACTTAAATAATCACAATCCCCATTTAACAATAGGTCTGGAAGACTTAAACAATCACGACATTCCCAATTTGCCCAACAGAAAACACAATTAAAACAAATCAAAGGAAATAACGTCTATTATTCGGATTCACTAAATCCACTTGCATCAGTTTATTAATCACATGAATATAAACCAACTTAATAAAAGATCTATTTTAAAATAAATAAAAATAATTGTTTTATTTATTCAATTCTTTCGATTTTCTCAATTTCACATAAAAGTACATTCTATGTTTTCTCAATCATAAATTTCTCATGCGATAAAAATAAACAACATTATTTTATCTAAAACTTAATACATTACAATTCTTTCAAATATTTATATAAATTAATATATTCATATACACATATATTTAAATATAAAATTTATTACATAAAAATTAAAATCAAATAAAAATATATACAAAAATATAATATATCATAATAATATATATTATATTAAATATAATATATATATATATATTATAATAAATTATATTTAACATTTATTATTAAACTCTAATTTTATTTCATACGAAATTTTCTTTAAACAAAAATTAAATCTAAAAATAAAAAATAAACTCTAATTAAATTTAAGGCCCGCGGCCTCCAACATTTGGGAGGAAACAGCCCTAACTAGGGCTGCGCCCACCGGCAAAGACAATGGGGAGGGTTTCGGCCCTCCCCATTACTACTGTTAAAAATTTTAAACAAAATTCAATTTCGTCTAAAAAATACATTTCCGAAAATATTAATTACTGTGCGAATAATGGAAAATGCATACGGATTTCACAGTCTCTTGTTTTTTGGAAAAAGATTTAATGTATAATCTTTATAAAAAATTAAATAAAAATATATATATATATATACACAGATTCTATACCAGTAATAAAATATTGTAAATAAATTACTGTGAATAAGTAATTTTTTTTTTTACAGGGTTTTTTACAATAATTTGAGAATTTTTGTGTTTAAACAACTTCTTTCCATAAGGTTTTTCCATAATCAAACTGAGGAATAATTATGTAGAAATTTTCAATCAAATACACAGCAAATTCTCATCTGAATAAAATATTTTTTTTTTAAGAAAAAAATTCATTCAAAAGTTTATTAAAAACTTTCTTTTTATCCCTTTGAGAATTTCTACTGTACAAATTTTTAATAAATTTCCTAGAAAAATACAGGAAACAAGAAATCTAAAACTTTTTTAAACATTCTTTTTCAAAAGAAACAAACTCAATATAAACTACAAGAAAAATACCTGTGTTGAAAATTGTCTGTAGAAGAAAGTCTCTTTGCCTGTAGCGTACAATTTCCTCAAAGCTTTCCAAAAAATTCTCAAATCCACAGAAAAGCAACAACCCTTAACAAGAATTTCCCTCCAAAGGGATCTTCCACAGATATACAAAGTTACCAATTTTAACACAATATAGAAAATTTTAACAGAGCTCTGAAATATTTTTCCCCGTGAGGAAATTGAACTCCCCTGTGTTTTAACACAATATAGAAAATTTTAACAAAGTTATGAAATATTTTTCCCCGTGAGGAAATTGAACTCCCCTGTGTTTTTTCCCGAGATCCAAATTATCCTCTGTAACAAATTTTCAACCACCTTAAGCAATTATTGCACTCACACACATGTCGAGAAGTGGTTACAAAATATCTTCCCACCACTTCTCGGCAATCTTCCAATTTTCAATATGCATGCAATTTAATTTATTAAATTTAAATTTACAATTTCCAAATGCATGCATTTATTTTTATTTTTATTTAAATTTATAATTTCCAAAATATAACCATTTATTAAATAACCATAATACCTTTTACACAAATAATTATTTAATTTTCAAATAAACTATTTACACACACAATTTTTAAAACAATTTAATTTAATTAATTAATTTATTTAATTAAATAATTTAATCTTTTTTTAAGATCAAATCATTTAACCAAATAAGCTAATTAATAAATTAAATAATCAAGTAATTAATCTCTTCCACATTTAAAACATTAATTTAAATAACAATAATTTAAAGCACAAATTCCAACATTAAAATTTAACCAAATTACCTTTCAAGCAATTTATCCAAACAGAAAATACAAGACCAACCTATGACTCAAACTAAAAACAGACAATGTACTAAGACTAGGTTTATAGACTAGACTAGGGTAAACCAAACTACTATCTCCCGATCAACGTATCCGTTGAGTCTTAACACGCTCAGACTTGAGTACCCAGGTGGAGTCGGTGTCATGTACCTGCAATTTCCTGCAACCAAGCAATAACATACATACAAATATATATATAAAGTATTAAACAGACACACCGTGCGGAGAAAATTACGGATATCATAGGGCACTCACAAGTGAGTGATGCGATTCCGTTCTCCACACCAATACACGTCACATCAGACTGACGAAATAAATAGCTGTTAGTCCATCACAATCATGTACATAGCAATAAACAACTGAAAGTAAACATCTACGCTATCTCAAAGTATGTCTAAAATCAGTAATCACCACACAATATATCATCATGTCACAGAATAAATCCACTATCGCTCAAAACCAGCGATCAAAATATCCAACAAAATATCATAGGTCTAACAGTGTGAAAACATAACAACAAAAAGCATAAGCATAAACGGAGGGGTACTACATTTCAAAGTTTTGAAAGATTATATCATTATCATCTAGAATTAGTATACCAGTAATTCACCCCCCTCTCTCAGTGGTATTGTACTTTGAAATAGGGATAACATGATAAAGGATCTATAGACAAAGGATCTTATATTGAAGATAAATTGGACAAAGTTTTGAGTTCCACGACTCTTGTTAACAACATATTGGATAAACATGAAAACGGGCTTGGAAGTGAAAAGCCACACTTTTAGAAGAATGAAAATCCCCCAAGACTCCAAGATTATCCTTATAAAACAAATTGGAAAAATGGAAAGCCAATCCATAGTAACCAAAAAAATGTACAAGATCAAGTCACACCTGATCCTCTACAAAAGAATTCTACTAATTTTGCTAATGAAACTCCTTGGTGCATGATTTTCTAGTTGCCCCACTCTTCTCACCAATGTGTAGTTGCAAAATTGGTAGAAGTGGAACAAGATGCTCCAGAGAGTTATGACCCTTCTCATGATGATGGTGTTGAAGTTAATGTACTCATGAGTGTTGGAAATAGGTTGCCATTAAATTGCAAATCCTAAACATTAATTTTTTCATGTATCTCCTTGTTTCTTGGAATGTGTTCAACAACACTAAGATTATTGTGAGATTAATATTTGATGAAATAATCATGATTATTGACATTTGTAATTAATTCTAAATGTAAGAAGCATGTGAGGGCATCCATATTGAGTTCCTAAATAATAGGGACACATAGGACACTCACATGGTAAGGTGAAACTCACCTTGTGTTCAGTTAACTATACGGAGTAACAGTTAACACTTCTGAATGCATGTAAAGATCCTAGGAGTTAGGATTTGATGTTTGCATGCTTGAAATTCAGTTAAGTTCAGTTAAGTTCAGTTCAGATCAGTTCAGTTCAGTTCAGTTCAGTTCAGAATCAGTTCAGTTCAGTTCAGTTCAGTTCAATTCAGTTCGGTTCAATTCAGTTCAGTTATCTTCAGTTGCATGCAAGTGCATGTTGCATGCATGTTAGTTATTTTGAGTTGCATGTAGTTAGCTTCAGTTAACTTGTAATGCATGGCTAAATAAAATTGAGTTGTATGACAGATAACAGGGACTACCTCCAGTTAACAAGGGATGGCCATTCTTTAGGAATGGTGTTGAGTAAATGTTTCAGTTAACAATAAAGCACTTGAAGACAACTTGGGCAACCAAGATGCTTTATTGGAATTAACTCCAATGCATGATAAGATATTTTTGGAGGCTCAGTTAAGTAGCTTTAATTGTGGGCGCCATCTTTGAGGAATAGCTTTGGAATTATCACCAAAGTGAAGGAGAAGTTGTAGCTTCAGTTTGGGACACCCAAATGCATGATGCACATGTTGTAAGCTTTAGTCTTCACTGAAGAACTCTACTTGAAGGAATATGGCGTACCTTTTCAAGAGTTTGAGCTTATGCATTGTAATTATCACCATTTGATTATTACAAGGTTGCATATTGTCTCTATATCTCATTCAAGTTGAATAGAGTTATCAGATTTGTTATTGCAGGTGTGAAGAAGATTGGTAAAGACAAAAGAAGCATTCTCAAGCAAGAATTGGAGCTATTGTAATTCAGAGTTTGAATAATAGAATAATTCTTGGTGGAATTTTTTCCCGAAAGGGTTTCTCCACGGTATATCTTGTGTGAAACTTCTATTATCCTGTCTAGTTCTTCTATATAATTCTCTCTACATTCTACAACAGTAAAATGGATTAATCAAGATAATCATCCACAAAGAATATATGTAACAAAGAAAAGACTTACTTAGAACAGCAATTTTGAAGTTTTACAGAGTATTAAGCTAAGAAAACACCTCATTTTTCAACAATGAGAAGATCTAACTTTGTTGATCTTGAATGATCATCCGAGGAGGAGTTCCATGAACTTGATATGGAAATTCAAAGACATAGAGCCAACACATATCATCAGAAAGTTCTCTCTGATGATGGCAATGGCACTGAACATGATGTATGTACATTCGAGACAACTGAGGATGACGTGTCTTTGAGATGACCCTCAAATGAGGAGATTGAAAAGCTAACTGTAGCTTTGGCCGCTCATGTGAGAAGCACTTACCACTTGATAAATAGAATTGTAGGAGGAGACCAAGGCAATGCTACTAATGATTTTATCAAAGAGGAGAATGCAAAGAACAAAGGATAAAAAGTTGAGAATTAAGTGGATGAGACAACAGCCAAATCTAGTAAAGTGGATAAAATTTTGGAAAAGAAAGTTGAAAAACCAAAGGTTGATGGAGAAGTCATATCTCTTGTTGTGAAGGAAAAGACACAAAAGCAAATTTATGAATCAAAGAATAAGGAAGATAGAGTTAAAGTTGAGGTAAAGGGTGAACAACAGAAGGAGAATAATGTTGAACAAGGTATGATATCTGTTGATTTACCTAAGTACACTCTTGTTGGCATGTTTTAGTTGCTTTCACAAGTCAAGGTTTTAGTCCCTTTGCTTGAAATGATGAGGATTGAGGAGCATAAACAAAAGGAAATAGCCCTTATCAATGGTGCTACTATGGCTTGTAATGAGACAATGGTACCTACTCCGCCCAGAGTGAGTTGAAAATAGTTGAAGGAAAAAGGAAGTTGAGGGAGTTATTACTAAAATCCCTCAAATTTACCTAGGAAACACAATCACTGCCATTCCTAGTAATATTGACCCATTTTTATAACATTGATTGTTGATGGAAAGCTTCTAAAGAATTGTATGATAGATTCAAGAGCCTCTTCCAACATAATGCTAGTTGAAATCATGAAGGAGATGGGATTGAAGATAGATAGTGCTTATGGAAAGTGCTATGCTATGGATTCTACAGAAGTTCCTATAATTGGGTTGATCAAAGAACTCCCATACAAGTTAGCTGCATTTCCTAAAAAGGAATTCAAAATGAGTGTGATAGTGGTGGATATTCCACCCAATTATGGAATGTTGTTGTCAAGAAGATGGAGTGCCTCCATGGGGGGCATCATACAGTGTGATATGTCTTATGCTACTTTCCCTATTGATGGAAAATACATCAAATTGGTTAAGGAGTATAAAGTCCCTCACATGATTGAACTTGCCCTTGAATATGATAGAAATCACTTTGTGGACACTGGAATCAATGATTTTAGGATTGAAGAATTACCAGAGGAAGGTGACAAGAAACCTACACTTCTTGAAAAGGAGATGATAAAGTTGTCTGATACTGATGATCTTTGGACCATGTATTTTGATGGTGCATGTTCCAAGGAAGGATCTAGTGTAGAGATAATATTTGTTTCCCCTAGTGGCAAGACATTTAAGTTTTCTTTCACTTTGTCATTTTTTTGCACAAACAACGTGATAGAATAGGAAGCTTTGCTATTAGGGTTAAGATTGGTAGAAAAACATGGAGTTAAAAATCTGAAAACAATTAGAGATTTAGAGTTGGTCATATACCAGGTGAAATCCAAGTTTGCATCAAACAATAAAATACTCAAGCAATATAGGAATGTTGTTTGAGATTCCATAAAATAGTTTGATGCTTTTGGAATTGATTGGATGGAAAAATGCTAGAATAGAGTGGCAGATTTGCTTGCAAATATTGCAAGTTGCTCAGGCCTAATGATATAACTTTCGCTGGTATCTCTAAGGTAGAGATACAACCAAGCCCTTCAATCCTTGACAACATATCGAATTGGAAAGTTTTTGATGATGATGAAGACATTCTAAGGTTTCTAAAATGTGTAGATTTGTATGAAGGTTAGGAGATTGATTTTAGGGTTTTTGTTGAAATAGTGGATGTGAAGGATACAATTTTTGGTAACATTCGAAGTTATTCAATTGAAGACTAGCAAGATCCCTAAAGGTCTTGTGGCTTTAGAAAGGGTCTTTGATGGCCCTGACAAGAGTAATGCCAAGAAATCTTCCACACACCTAGAGGACCTAGAAGAGGTAAACTTAGGGACTGGGAGTGCTCCTAAGAAGGTTTATGTGGGCAAGAAAATGAAGCCTAGAATCAAAGCAATACCGATTGCTTTGTTGAGAAAGTATAGGCCCATGTTTTTGCATGGTCTTATGATGATTTGAAGGCATATAGGGAGGAATTATTTTAGCATGAAATTCCTCTAAAAGCATATGCAAAGTCTTTCAAAAAAAAGAAAAGGCCTATTAATCCCACCTTAGTACCAAAAATGCAAGAAGAGTTAGTAAAGCTGATGGATGCTAGCATAATCAAGCCAATTAGGCACTCATCTTGGGTGTCCAACTTAGTGCCAGTGAGGAAGAAGAATGGTGACACCAAGCTATGTGTTGACTTTAGAAACCTTAATGTGTCATTGCTGAATGATCATTATCCATTACCTACTATGGAGGCTATGTTGCAAAAGGTGAATGGCTATGAAATCTTATCAACGATGCATGGTTTTTCTTGTTACAACCAAGTGAAAGTGAAGGAGTCTGAGCAGTATAATACTGCATTCACAATTCCATGGGGCAACTATTTTTATGTGAGAATATCATTTGGCTTGACTAATGCAGGTACAAATTTTCAGAGGGCTATGGATGTAGCACTCTCTAAATTTATTGACCTATTTTTGGAAATCTACCAAGATGATTTGAATACATACTCCAAGAAAGAAGAATATCACTATATGCGCTTGGATAATTTTTTTATCTAGGCTCATGAATATGGAATCTCACTTAATCCAAAGAAGTGTTCCTTTGGAGTCATTGAAGGCAAGTTGTTGGGGCACATTGTGTCAAAAGGAGTGAGAATTGGAGAGGGTAGTTTCCATTTATAAGATCCCACAACCAAAGAATGTAAAAATCATTCAATCATTCTTTGGGAAATTTAACTTTCTAAGAAAATTTGTCACCAACTTTGCAGAAATCACCTGCCCCTTATCAAAAACATTGAAGGGTGAGAAAGTGGAGTGGACTGAGGAGCCAAGTAAGGATTTTCAAAACATTAAGCAAGCAATAAAGGAGGCCCCAGTCTTAAGGACCCCTGATTTTTCCAAGCCAATGCAAATCTTCTCATTTGCATCTTTCCACACTATTGTTGCAATTTTATTGCAAAAAAATCAAGAAGGTTTTGAGTAACCAATTGCATTTTTTATTAAGTCAATTCAAGCTATAGAGTTGGAGTATGAATTAATTGTAAAACAAGCCTATGCATTGGTTAAAGCAGTCGGGAATTTCATAACCTATCTTGTAGGAGCTATTGTTATTGCATATGTTCCTAGTGTTGTTGTTAAAGACATCTTCATCAAACATGAAGTCATAGGTAGAAGATGTTGATGGAAAAATAGAATATAGGAGTTCAACATTGATATCCAGATCACCAAGTTGGTAAGAGGCCAAGGATTAGCCAAGATAATGGCTGAAACAAATTTGGATGCCAACCAAATGAATCAGGAGGACTGTTTTGATATATCACCTATTTGTAATATGTAAGATTGTGACTAGTATAGAAATATTGTCCACTATTTGCAAATGATGCAATGCCCTAAAGGGATGGAAAATAATAAAAAAGGACTCTCAAGCTAAAGGAAATCAAATATGTGATCATAAATGGTGAACTGTGGTGGAGAAATATGGATAGTGTCATGTTAAAATGTGTTGATAATGCAAAAGCCTCATAGCTCTTGACTAAAATGCACAGTGGAGTGTGTGCAGGAAATTACATGGCAAAAACCACTGCTCATAAAGTCCTAAGGGTAGGCTTTTGGTGGCCCATAGTATTCGAGGATGCTCACAAGATTGTGATAACGTGTGATGCATGTCAAAGGTTTTATGGGAAGCTCAAATTCTTAGGTAATTTTCCACTTAGACCTTTAGTAGTTCAAGCACCCTTTAAACAATGGGGTATTGATTTCATTAGAGATATCTCATATAAGTCAAGTAGAGAACACTCTTGGATCCTTGTTGCCATGGATTATTTCACTAAATGGGTGGTAGAAATTCCAAAAAAGAGAGAAATAAGAAAGGTGGTCATTGATTTCTTAATGGAAAATATACTAACCAAGTTTGGAGTGCTTGAAAAAATTGTTTCAGATAATGCAGTGTGCTTTAGGTCTAAAGAGTTTATAAATTTTTGCAACAAGCATGGGATTCAAGCATCCTACTCTTCACCATATCACCCGCAAGGCAATGGTTAGGAAAAATCAAGCAATAAAATCTTGATGAAGATCATCAAAAGAATCATTGAAAAGAACAAGAGAGCTTGGGACTCCAAGCTAAAGATGGCCTTGTGGGCAGATAAGGCAACAACCAAGAAAGAAAATAGATATGCTCCATTTGACTTGGTTTATGGTATTGCAACAAGGTTACCCCAAAAAAATCTCATGAAAATGTATAAATTTATCTAATATAATGAAGAGATATGTGATGATATGCACCATAGAATTGATGCTTTGATGGAAGTAAATGAGACAAGGAGAGATGCTTAAAAAAGGAATGCAAAACTGCAATTACAGGTCAAGAACTTGTATGATAAAATAACATCTCCAAGAAATTTTTAAGTAGAAGATATGGTATTAATGTGGAATGCAAATCTAAGGATAAGGGAAAACATGGAAAATTTTATACATTGTGGTTAGACCCTTATCTAATATCAAATACTCATGGTGAAGATTCCTATTTTCTACAAGATCTAACTAGTGAACTTCTTGAACTGCTAGTACCTAGATAGTTCTTCAAGTCATACTTTTCCTAAGGTATGTTCTATTCCATGTACATTGTATTTTATGTAAGTTTTTGTATATAGGTTTGGTTTGGTTTGACTACCTTGTCCAAGTGGTTTCCTAGTTTTGGTGTTCTCTGTATTTGTCTACTCAACCTTGAGATTTTGAGATCTCACTTTGTTCTGGAAGAATAGACATCCCCAATTGGAGCCACTGGTGGAACCCCTAAAAAATTTCTTATGTTCCACTAATTTTGAATCCATATAAATGGATTTTCATTTCTTCTAAAATGATGTTCCATGTATTAGGGTTTAGTTTTATTCAAGTTCTAGGGTTTTGTCTATGCCCTAAACCCCTTGAAAATCCTAAGTGTTAACAATCTTGTGCATACATTCTAATCGCGCGGTGACTTTTGCTAGCCCGTTCATAATTTCCTAAGTTACAACCTGAGTCATCAAGTTCATTCACTAACCGGTCCTCTTTCCTAGCTTACTGGTTGCTACTTGTTTGAACTATTTAAATCATTTCAAATGTTAGTTGGGTTTGAAAATCATTTAGTTATTCACCATTTATCCTAAGTTAAAATCCATGATATGCCAAAAGTCTTTCACCTTTTAAACCTAGTGAATGACCATTTTTAAGTCATCACTAAGTGCACATTCTATTAAAATGCTTAAGCAATGGTTGTTAGGTCCCACCAAATGTATTCCATTGGTTGCCCGCTAGCCCATGGAAATAAAATAATTAGATAAAAGAACCAGTGGGGTAGTGGGCGGGTGACACCTGCTCATCCTTATGGTGGGTCCTACCAACACTTCAAGGCATTGGTGATTAAGGGTTATGAAATAAATGGCTTAGATGCACTTTGATGGATCAATCTTGGCCATTCCCCGCTAGCCCATGGGGGACCCATAGACAGTTCTCAACTCTTGGAGGGTTGGCAAGAAAGCGCCACATGGCATCATCATCACTATTTGAGTAACTTCATAAAACATGAAGTATTTGGTGAAATATTTCATGACAACCATGGTAATGTTATGAGTGTTCTACTAAATGGATTTTTAGAGCATGTGCATAAATGATCAACAAGATATTTTAATCTTGATTGTCCATCACAAAGGGAGAAATTATCAGCATGAGCGCTAGCTTGGAGATTAAAGGGAACACATATTGGAGGTTGTTGGGTTAATCTAGGTCATTGCCTATAAGGCCGCAACTGTAGCTCAAAACCTTGCACATTTTAGAGTGCTAGCAGGCGGCTACCACGTGGACTCTCTTATGGCTCATAAAGCATAGTGGGGCCACAAAGCCAACAAAGAAGATGCACAAATGGTAGGAATATGGCCAAGTGGATGTTGAGTCATCAAAAAGTGAAATGTTCAAACTTCTTTGACCTCATCTTGGCCACACACTGATCCAAATCATAAAAATATCTACGGTGGATATTCAAATTTGCTAAAATGGACATAATGGAGCCATTCTGGTTTGCGGAGGAAGTGAACAGTATTGGCAGAGTTGATGTTTTTCTGTTGAATTAAGGGTTTTAGTTGCCATAAAAGCTAGTTTTAAAGCTCATATTTGATTACAAAAGCATTTCTAAGGCATTCAAAAGCTTCTAAAGTGCATTTCAAGTGTTTGATGCCTTCAAAATTAGGGTTTTATGTGATTCACACCAGTAAGTTCAAATTGTACCTCTTGAGCTAAATTTTCTCCCAATTTCCATTCAATTGTTGTTATCATTTGAATTAGGATTTAGGGTTTCTTCTAAGGTTTGACGTTCATTAGAATTGTTGTAAATTTGAGAATTTTATCACTCTTTGCATCAAGTCTTCACCTTAAAACCTAGAAGCCCTAGTCTTAACCCATGAGACCCTAGGTTAAGTTACTCGCTAGTACAATGGCACTACAAGTCCAACTCCTTGGTTCTAAACCTAAGTAAAGACCTTTGGCCCAAGACCTTCTTGAACAATTTCCACCCTCAACCAATGAGAAACATGTAGGGAAAACCATGATTCAGGGCCCTGGGGTTAAAGATGGCATTATCGTTAGAGAATATGCCATCAAGGATGTTGCATTACCATGCACTAGGTGGTCACTTTTCCAAAGTTGGTTTGGTAATAGGCATGCTTAGATCCCAATTGGCAACCCATGGAGGCTAGATATGGGCAAGTTGATTGTCCCTAACATGTATCTAGACATTAACCTCCTAAAATCTATTGCAACTAATTATGACCCTATTGTTAAGGTAGTTAGGACTCATTATGGGTAGGAGATGGTTTGGGTTACTAAAGAGGAAATTGCAAAAGTTTTCAAATTAAACAAATGGAGTAGAGAAATGGAGGAGATTGATAAAAATAAACTAAGGGTAGATATGAAAAGATGAGACCTACATTCAAAGTCTTAGTGTTGGCTCACTTCTTGGCATCAATAGGAAATTGATGAAATATAATTATACTTGGACCATCTAACAAAGCGCCCTTTCCAATCAAGTATTTTCTTCTCTATTTCCAGAAAGAATTTTATTTGCTATGTCAAATTCTAGGGTATGATCTATCTTTAAGCATGCCAATTGGACCAATGTATATGGCTGCCAATATTCAACATCCCAACATCAACACATTGTATGATTTTGCTACTTGTCAGAATAAATGCACAAAGGTTTGGTAGCATTAAAGAATGGAGAAATAGGAGTAAGGTTATTGTGGTACTCCTTGTATATGCATATGTTCCTATACAAGGGCACAAATTTATTTGGCAATGAAATGGAGTTGAAAAGAGTGGTAGATGGTGTAGTGATGCATGTTCAATCACATAATTTGTTGTTGGATAGACATGAGTAGAAAACTAGTTTTTTGGTTTCCTTAAATTTCTTTGCTTCTAAATTGAAAAGAGTTTTGATTGCAGATATGCCAAGGATTCCCAATGAGTTGCATGATTTCTTGAGGCTGAAGGAAAGGAGGCCTAACTTGAAAATTAATCACAATCAGGGGAATGTAATCTCTTATGAAGATTGTGCACAATTCTCAGAGTATATGGAACAAGAAAAAACACCCCATGTGCTCCCCAGGGATGTACCATTGAGGATTGGTTTCCTTGAGGTTATGTGGTAGCTAGGTGATGTAGAGGACAATCACCTATTTGAGATAAGGAAAGGAACCCTTTTCCATACCTACATAGTATTCTCAAATTTTGTTATGACAACTAATTGATGGAAAAATATTCTTGATAGACTAAAGCCCTATGAAATGAAATTTTGAGCATATAGGAGCTAGACCCAGAGAGTTTTATGGTTTGGTTCATGGATAGAATAAAAGGAGGGAAGTTTGTTCATAATTTTTCTTTCCCTGAAGACATTATTAGAAATGTATTTTTATTTTTAGACACAAGAAGATAGGATGAGGACATGAATTGTTTTTGAAAATTTGGAAAGAGAAAAAAGGGTGAAAGACCCTCAATTTACAATTTTGTCTGATATTGAGAATGTCATAGTGAGAGTAGAAGCAATTTTGCAAAATTTTGATAAGGTTGTTGCAAATCTAAAGGAAGAAAGAGTGGTTGAGGATAAGGGAAAAGTTGTGGTCACTGAAGATAATGATAAGGGGAAGTCCCCTTTGACAGAAGAAATACCAACTTACCAGCCTCCCAAGAAGGTGCACATCTATTCAAGGGGAAAGAGCAAGTTGTTAAGAAACAATTGACCATTTCGAATCCTACACAATTAGAGGAGTTAAGGGCTCCTTCTCCTCAACACCAATTACACCAATAGATTACCCCCACATTCATCCACCCCAAAGATTAATTCACCACCTAGGATAACATCTCCTCCTAAAGAGCCACCAATGAAGAAGCAGAGGGTTGAGTCAAGCGGTCTTGTTGATTATCTAACTAATGAGTCAGATGAAGAGATTCTTGTTACATAAGATGAAATAAGGCAAGGTATTCCCTCCCCTCAAAGAGACATAATGCCACATACTTTAAGTCTTAGACTAAGCAAGGCTAATTTAAGTGGGGTGAATAGTTTAGAGGATGTTAGAGTTGATGCTTGTGAAAGATTTATGGATGGTGATGCATTTGTAAAGACACAAGCATTTCAAGAATATGTTTGGAGGGCAATGAAGGATGACTATGTGATGAGCGTTGAGATGAAAACAAGTAAAATCCCTAAGTTGCCAAAAGCAGTAATAGATGTTGAGGTTCGTGAAGAGATGAGGACCAAGTATTTGAATACCACTGCAATTGAAGGCAGAGACTTGGTCAGAAAGGGTGGTGTATTATTACTGCCAGAATGGGATTTAGCATCAACTATTGCATTTGACACAGTTAGAAGGCATGATGCCTCAATTTTTACCACTGAAGAGGAAGTTACCTTGGCCTTACAAGGTCCGGCCTTCAATTC
This sequence comes from Sequoia sempervirens, assembly GCA_007258455.2. Lineage (NCBI taxonomy): Eukaryota > Viridiplantae > Streptophyta > Pinopsida > Cupressales > Cupressaceae > Sequoia > Sequoia sempervirens. The sequence continues at coordinate 10,406 of VDFB02275967.1, read as the reverse complement.
CCAATAGGACACATTAGCCTTTTGGGCCTTAGCCCCAAGCACTAAGAAGTTGAAGGTTGCAAAACTATTTGTTGGAGTCAGAAGGGGGGCTAATCATTAAAAGAGTATTAGATACATCATCCATAGAAGTAGCTACATTGAATATTAATGTAGCTTAGTTCACCAAATCCACAGTAGAGTCCTTAACTGAAGAAAGGGATAAGTTTAAAACAAAGTACAATGACATAGTGGTTGAGTATGATGTGGGCCAATACAAAATACCTCAGATGTAATTGGAAATTGCATTATTGAAGGAGAAATTTCAATCATTGCATGCCCTGGGCTCTTCAGAAGTAACTATTCTTCTTGGCTTGTCTCCACAAGAACATTTTCCATCTTCTCCCATTCTTTCACCACCTCGAATCCTAGTTGAAGTTATACCTCCTTGTCCTGAGGATGTACCCATTGTACAATAAGCTCCAAGTACATCAAATGCACCTGCAACAAAGGAGATCACCATAGAGGAGTTGATGGAGAAGCTCAATAATTATGAGGAGAGATGTCAACAATTTGATGAGCTAATTCACTCAAGAAAAACTTGAAAATTATGATAGTGGTACTTGAGAACTTGAATAAAGGGATTGAGAGGAGGTTGATTAGCATTCATTCAAACTATTCTTCCATGTTCGATGCAATAAGGAACTTTGACAGAGATAAAGAGGTTGTTGTCCCATTGATGGATAAATAGATCCATAGGTTCTAGGAATTAAGAGATATGGCGATTGGATCAAAATATGATGCCAATCAACCACCCAACATTCTCCCAACTTTCAAATTGGTAAATACAATTAAGGAATTTCAAGGGTTGATTTAACCATTGGAAGTGAAGATCAGGGAGTTGGTGAAAAGGTTTGATGAGTGGAGTTTTAGTCTACTCCTAGATATTTTGAATGAAAATGGTGAAGTCAAACCTTTGCAAGAATGGAAGGACCAAGCGAGTAAAGTGATTACTACTCAGGAAAAGTTGATTTGTGATGGATTAGATGTGGAGATGTTGAAGAATAGTATGGACAGGCTCTCTCATACATGAATCTTCCTTTAAGAGTTTGACAAGGAGGCAAATTAGGTGGTAATTAAATACACCCCATATAGGACAAATCTAACCAGATTATTGTATTTAATTGACCTTTTGAAGAAGAATTTGAGCATTGGAGGGGCAGGTATGTTGACATCCTAGATGTGTAGGTTGATGTAATGGTAAAGTGGTGATGGAATTTTGATCCTATGTCTACAATAACGAAGGTTACAGTTGGAGAAATACAATACATGGCATGGAACTAGTATAGATTAGGCCTTTGTTATATCAATGTTTAGATATTATATTCTCTCAAATTCAAAATTGATGACATGGACTGCAGACGTGGAAATGTATTGGTGTTTTCTTCTTTCTTTATTTCATGTTTTTCATCCCTAAAGTTTTGGAGCACATGGACAAGGTGTGTAGCTTGTGGAAAGAATATTTACACCAACTAAAGAGCCTTTTGGAAGGTGAGAGAAATCTTTATCAATGAATGAGAAATGGTTTTTGTCTCATATGTGTATCTCCCTCGAGTTTTGGCAAATATAATTGCCTTTTGAATGTAAAATGAAAACATGGCATGTGTACATTTGGCCCAGAGCTTGTTTTTCTCCCTTGTTTCTATAAAAGGGAATTCAAGTCCAATTGTACAGGTTGTTGATTGATCTTAGAGAAAATTTTGTAATGAGCGGATACAAAGAATAGAATAGAGTTTGCATTTAGGTTATGAATCTTGTATTTCTGTAATTGAATTTTGATAACATCACTAACATTAAATATAAAGAATGGAAAATCTTCAAAGCCAATTCTCTCATGATGTATTCATCTTTTGAGCTATTAATGAAATAGTCAATGGTTGTTTCAGAAATCCTCATTATGTTCTAATGAGTGTATGTTTTTGTCTTTGTTCAAATTCAATGAATTTGTTAAATTACTTGGATGAAATCATAGGTTTAATAGTTCAAATGTTAGGATATGATAATGAGTTCTGATGTTAAGTAATTGAGACTGATGTTGTAATGCAACATTATGTAAGCTCTATAATGCTAAGTGTTCATTTTTTGGACCAAGGTTTATTTGCATTTGTATCGGACCCCATACCTTGAATTAAGGCATTGTTCTAATATTTTTGATGTCTTCAATTGTTCTTAATTTTGCACAGCAAATACATTCAAATCATTAAACTCTTTAAAAAATTTGGTAAAATGTATGTCAAGTTAAAATCTCTCATGCTCTATTGCTTTGTAAGCAATTAATATGTAAGGATTTCTAGATCTTTGCACTATTTCAATTGTCAAAGCAATTTCAAGTAGAGATCATATGTTATTTACAATGTATATGATTTATTGGCACAAAAGATCTTAAAATACATTGTGGGATCACCCTCCGAGGTTTTGCAAAGTCCAAAGTGTAGGAGGAAAGCCTTACAAGCTTTCACTCGTTCGTTGGCCAATCTCTCCAAGTAACTAACTATTAGAAAATGACAATTCTATAGACTAGATTTTGAGATCAGTTTGATTCATTAAAATCAACCAACACCTTCAATAAAGAAAACAATTGATCTCCTTTTATAGAAATAAGTACAATATATCCCACCACATAAATTGTGATTATTTTGGATTACCTCACAATACCATGACCTTTTTGGAGTTGAAAATATCTTTTTGTAGAAATAAGTACAATAGAATCCCCACCACATAAGAAGAAAACAGAGCAACACTTATCTTGAAGACATGCAAATGATGGAATTTATGTGGTCTTGTATTTGTCACGAGTCCCTACCGCCCAATATGTTATTATGTAGAGATTGCTTACGTATATCAAATCTAGAGTATTAAATATGGTCCCCGTTTGAGCAGGCATTTGGCTTCACTAATAAGTTAGTCTTGCATCGAGCAGGCTGCAGCTTTGGATCCGTTTATTTCTTCCACCAAGTATCGTCCTACCCAAATGCTCACAAAATATCTGCATTCTTTGAAAACAACACCAAACAAAACTGACAAAACGACAGATTGATAGTAATCGATAACTAGCCACTTAGAATTTAAGAGCAACCCTATTTTAAACATGCCATGTTAATGGAAATTGGATAACTTTTTCTTACTGTAAGTGAAAATTTCTACTATATTAGAGTGCCCTACTGATTCCCACTCATGCCCACTTCTTTTGATGAAGCACAGAGATTTCTTTCCACTCTGGGATTGGGCTAATGGGCCTACCTCTTGCCAGGAGTTGCTTCTACCCCCACAGTCTTAAGCTCAAGCAATCCTAAATTGATAGATGAGAACTAACACACATTCATCTCAATCTGGAACTTGAATGCTTCTATAAACCACATTGGTTGAATATGACAGCATGTTAGTCCCAGGTTGAGATGAATCTGCTTTAGTTACAATTTTGGAACATATTTTTTTTATTTGGAATCCAATAGTGAGTTGCGAGCTGTATATTTTATTCTACCTTTTATTTTGTATGAAAATGTTTTTTTTATTAACTGTGTTTTGAGTTTTTCTTACAGAAAAGATAGACGTTTTTTTAATGGGAGATTTTATATCATCCATAGACTTCTTCTGAGTTTTTGTTTTGTTTCGTGTTTATCTTTTCTTCCATGTTCTACTATTAACAATCACTAACAGTTTTTGATATATCTTTTCTACTCATTTCTGTTATGATTATGTTTTAATTATTTTATCATCTCCATTCTTCCAATCTCTCTGTGATGCAAGTAACACAAGAGACACAAATGAAATTCCTTAAAATGTATTTCTACAAAACATGTTGGCTGCCTTTCAGAAATAAAATTGTTTTTACATATAGAAGCTTTAAGCTTCTTGTAAATTTTTAGATTGTTGCAGTAGTTAGATGACTATTGTAGTAGCCGCCCACTTAAGTAGAACAAGAAAAAAAATTGCTCACCAAACCCTAAACTTTGATTTAAGTCTTCATATTAAAACCAGTGTGGTTGATAATTGGTGTCTGTTAATAATCCGAAGCACTTGCTGTATGAATAGAAAGTGATTAAAAGCTTGGCACCATACAAAACACGAAATACTTTTCTGAGATCTAGTGGCAGAAACATTTAAGTAGATTGAGGTTTCTAATTATTTTTAGATTTATTTTATGGGAGTATGAATTTTTAAGTTTGATATTTTTTGGTTGAGAGTTTAAAATTAGAAATATTTATTTCATGAAAGTTATTTAGGATACAATGTTGGTCTTATCTCTTATTTATTGTATTTTTAAGAGATTTGAACTTTAGTAAATGATAAAATTGAAAACATATCATCATCATTAATTGAAATACAATCCATCAATATATAGAAAGAGATATCAAAATATGAAATGTTGCTGGTTATGAAAGAAATATAAAAAATTGAAAGATTGTTGGTTGAAAAAGAATGTTTAGGTTCATGAAATTGTAACTAGAATTACTAAAAAAAAAAGTGACTAGGAGTATCAATAAATGTGGAATTTTCGATATATGTTTTATGTTTAGGATATTAAAAGATTGGTGATTAACACAAGTAATATACAGTTAAAATTGATTAATATCATATTAGAGTAGTGAAATGCATGATTAAAGTGAATGGAGTGAAGTGAATAAAGGACTAGTAAAATAATTTGGAGGAAGGTATTTAAAAAAATATGTAATGTAATTTTAGAAATTGAAATATAAATTATTTAGTAAGTTAAATATGTAAATTGGGAGTTTATTATAGGTTAGGGTTGAATATTAAGAAAGGTTGAATAATTGTATGATTGTTATTTTTTAAAAAATGAGTTATAGTTACATGAAGGGAATGAAGTGGATAATAAATGAGTTGTCACACCCATGTGTTGATAAATGTTAGTGTTTGTGTTTGAGTGGTAAACCCATCTTTGTGGTAAGAATATATATCACTCCTTGCTTAGAAAAAATTATCATTAAAACCTATTGAACCATACATAGGTCATAAAACCTATTTAGGAGGCATTGTCTTATGATTCTCTAGTCTAGAGTATGAGAAACTCATAGGGAAAAATCATTAAGATTTAGAATGATAAAATTTGTTTCATGACATTACGTGAAAATCTAGTGTACATGAGTTGTCTCCTATTACAATACATATATGGTTGGGTTGGAGACACTATGAGGGTATGGGTAGATAATATTATTCTCTTATAAATATAATATGTCATCTTTTTGAGGTGATTGCTAAACCAATATTCCTATGAAGTTTGTTCCACATATAAGCTTATCACTACTTCCATCAATGGTTGAAGTTAAGTACCATGCTTTGAGTATAGGATCAATTGATCATATCATAAGGGTTAGTTGACTTTCACCAATAACATGCCATAATAGATGTTAGGAGCTACCTACCATAGAAGGTTGGATCAACTTTTTCCAATGGCATCAAAGTAATAAATGTGAAAATCTACCTGTCTCAAAGTTTTTAGTAGTTTGGGATGAAACTAATTGGTAGTTGTTTGTTTCATGCCAATATTAGTAGGTTGCATTATATTTTTTGTTGTTATGAGAAGCTATGCCATTTCAAATGATGACCATAAGTAGTAATGGGATGCTTGTCTCATCGTCACAACTAATAATGAATAAGAAAATGAAAGAGCAATGGTGTGTAATATGGAATGCATTATCTTTTCCCATTACAATCAGTCATGTCTCTATTAAGAGAGCAATATTTAGTGAACTAGGCCATGGGAAGTTAGATAATGTAGTAGGGTCACATCCACTTCCTATTATCAACTAGTTACTATGTGTGTATATGATTTTTTAATAGGTGTTAACATGATGAGCTTATGTGTAACTATGTTTGTGATTACCCTAGTACGTTGGGATATTGGCATCATGAACCCCTTGATAAATCAACAAAGTTTGATTGGTTGGGGTAGGTTGGGATTCCTTATTCACTTGGTTGGATTTATTTTTTACCCAAAATAAGAAACAGTGTGGATTTATAAATAAATTATTCAAGCTCGATGAGGTGCCATTTATTTAAGTTATTGGCATTTAAATTTATTGTACATGATTAGTTTTCTAAATGCTTTATTTTATGGATTATATTGTTAATCCAAGAATTCATATGTACTATGAAGCTTTGGTGTAAATTGCTCTTTGATGTATACTTTAGTTGATCCATGCCATGATTATTGCCTATTAGCATATACATGCTTATATGAATTGTAAACATAATGACATTATAAGACACATGATGATGATTTTTTATGTCCATTTAAAATGAGCCACTTGTAACATTATTAATTAATTGAATAAAGATGATTCTCTTAGTGTATGTTTACATTAATAGATTAGTATTAATAAATAAATTTGTTGGCTAGTTAATATTAGTGTTTAATGTATAATGAAGATGATAGTAAAAATCTAGTAGTAACTAAATGAGGTTATTACAATTTTGAATTGGAAGAATTTATCACTATTGACAAAAATGAACTCTACTTACCATGTCTAAATTAACAAATAATGCTTAATTGATAAATTTCATTAATATTACAATTTTTTTCTACTCTCTTATAATACATTTATAATAATATTTTAATCATTTTAAAATTATTATTTCATAATTTCTTATTAAATAATTTTTTTAATTAAAACTATAAATATTTTATGAAATGATTGATCTTTAATTTAAATTAATGGTTACCACACTATTGATAAAGGAAAGCACTACTTATCGTGTATGAAATCATGAATAATGTTTGAAAAATTAAAACACTAATTAACATATCTAAAATCATAAACATGTCAAGTAAAATAAATCTTTAATTGATTTTCCTCCAATAGAAAAAATAATAAAATTCAATGACTTGATTTGAAAGTTCTTTTCTTTTGTTGGAACTTTTGTCATCCTTTGAGTATTGACATGTCAACATTCTAATCATAAAAGTACATCTAACATATCATTTATTTATAAATTGGTTTTCACTTCAAATAATAAAAATACTATCTACCCAAATTTTACTAGAAGACGAAAAATCTCTAACACCCTCTACCGACTATCCACTTAGTGGAGAATATTCCTAAATATTTTTGCTCAATACATTTTTAGTTGAAGGGTACTCATACATACTCTCATATCCTCTACCCACTATTTTCTAAGGGAAGATGCTTTAGTACATGTTGGCCTCTACACATATCTTAAGTTATCTACCCAATTCTCTTGTTTGAGAACTCTTCATTGTATGCAACACCTTCTACCCAAATCTCTTGCTAGAAGATGTTTTTTTGACACAATATATAATTTTATTTCCATCAAATCACATTGCATTGATTCTCCTCTTTCACTCTCTTGTGCTTCCCAAAATTGTAACATGATCTGATACCATTTTGTACAACCAAGGAAAGGGGACCCAATGAAGGGAAACCTTTTCCTTGTAGAACTAAATAAAAAATACTCTACCATAAACTTTACACATGCATTTAAATTTCATTCCAACAAAATCATATCTCTTTATGCTTCCACCAAACTTTATTACATAAAATTGTCAAAAACTATCTATAGTCAATGTTCTTTTAAACAAATCAAACCCTCACAACACAATTAACAATATGCTGGAATTCTAAAATTGCTGCACTTTATATTAGAAATAATTAAATTTCAAAAAATAGTAAATTTTTGAATCAACACATCTAAAAAATATATTTCTCATCTATCCACAAAACTATTCAATTTTTGTACACAATTCATTTCCATATGTTTAAGAAATTATGGATTTTATTCTCAATAAATAAACAATATTACAACCCATGATTTTCAAAGAAATTTTGAAATAATATCCCTTTTCAAAGTTGTGTTTTCAATACATGCATATTTTAATATTTACTTAAAAAAATGTATTTATAAAAATGGAGAAAAAATAAATCCATGTACTAAAGTATAAACTATAAATACACACAAAAAAATGAAGAAAAAAATGAATTTTCCTATCTAAAGAGTGAGGTCCTGTTTAACTTCAATTTTCAACATTTTATCAATAACTAAATTATAGTGTCAAATTTACAAAAACTTTATTGAAATATTTTTTAATTTTAGAAAAATACAAACATAAAAATACACTAAAAATAAATATTTATTAGTTCACATCATTTTGAAATTCAAAACATATATCACTTTTTAGTTATTCAAGTTAAAATTTTGAATCAATGTTGGTTGATTCTTTTATAAAATTGTGACACAATTTTGTGCTTTTACTCGAAGGCATCACCAAATCAAGAGGTGGTCGCATTAGGGAATAATGTTCAGAATCGAGCATTTGCATAATAGCCTGCTCATAGGCCAATAGGCGTCGACAATGCTTATGTTCACACGCAAGTTATTAACATGGTGCTTACATCCATGGGAAGTTCCCAAAGTGGAATCACTCTATTATGATTGTGAGGTTTCCTTCACTTCTAAAACAAAAGGAACAATAGTCTCACTAGGCAGAGGAAGAGTGATCTGGGGTGCACAGTCTATAGTTCGTGTCATTTGTGTTTTTCTTCTTTTTGTCGTAGGCGTACTTAGAGGAATAGAAGGAACCATTGGAGGATGAGATATGAACAATGCATAGGACGAATTTTGCCTTTTAGGCTATTTTTCTTTTGTTGTCGAAGGGGTAGTTCAATAAATAGTGGGAGCTATGAGAGGAGAGAAAATATAGGAAGAATATTTACCCAACATGGGTGCCTTCCCAAATTAACATTTTTGACTATTGGGGGAACAATATTTGGGGACACCTTAGGGGGAATGGGAGGCTAACTTGGTGGAGTATTTTTATCCTTAGCCACTGAAGAGGTTGGCATAAGGATAGAGGCATGCTTCTATGTAATGGAGTGACCAAAGGGGATGTGGCCATAGAAGGTGATGAGGAAGATGGAATAGCATAAGAGGATTCCAAACAACCCTCTTTAAATTGATAATATTCTTTAAATAATAAGTCACCACAAGGTTGTAAGGGTCCTACTAGAGTAGGTTAGAAGTGGTCTAAAGAAAAGTCACCATGAAATACTAGTGGCTCATATCCAATGTCTTGGATAGTGTGCATTGTGTCATTATAATGAAATTTTAAACATTTGTACACCACCAAAGTAAATGCATTCATAGAAACTAGCCATAGGATGAGTAGTTTGAATCTTAATAATTCAAACTTAGGGATGACAACAAATATGGTTTTTACTACCTTGGGTTCTACTTGGAGCATCAAGGTAGTAAAACTGATAGAAGGTAAAGAGAGACCATCATGTGTATGAATGGTAACAAAATAAACATCATATTTTTCTTTGTGAAATTCAGTCATGTGAATAATATTTATTTTGTTATAATATTGACCCTGCTTGCAAGATCAACAAGAACCCCATTTATGGTTTTTTGGTTAAATCAAGCAGGGATATACAAAGGTCCATATAATCCATCATAAGGTAAATCATTAGAAGTGAATGATGTATCAAGAAAGTTGATGCCTGGAGCTCTAAAGAAAGTAGTTTGGCGATATCAACCATGTTAATGCATGAAATAGAGGTTGAAGAAGTTGTTTTTTCAGTAATTAAAAAATTGTAGAATGAGATAGAAATGGGTTGTATAGATTTATAATTGTTGGTTCGATTTGACAACATATTTTTGTATTTTTTAATTTTCACTTACATAAATGGCGCCCTTATCAATGTGGTCTTGGAAAATGTTTTGAAGACACATACATCTTTTGGTATCATGCCCTAGAACATGATGATTGTTAAAAAAAAAATCATCATAGCAAATCATATAAGGCTTATCCAAAGGAAGAGGCCTTATCTTAGGAAGAGTGATCAAGTTATATTTTAATATTTTTTGCATAATGCTATTATAAGGAATTAGATGGTTTAGAAAACAATCTACACCCTTGAGGTACTATTGTTGAGACTTCAGAATCCTTAAATATAGTGATTACGCTAGCTTGATTGTTGAAAGGTTTGTTTCTCTTGTAATTTATTGAAGAAGATGCACCAATCTAATTATCAGTGTGATTTGATGAGGAAGAGCCTCCATACTGACTCACAACTTTCTCGTAATCAAGAAGGACATAAAAAAGATGAGAAAAGGAGTTATACTTCATGAATAGGATTTAATCTCTAAGTGTTTGATGGGTATGTGCAGGATCATGGTATGCCAAACAAGCCCTTAAGTGGCAATGAAAATTCAGAACAATTAGAGTTAGGCAACTTGATGTAAAAATTTGAATAAGTTATCTATATTATTTCAAAAACATGTAAGAATAGATTCTGTGGGAAATTGAATGTAGTTTATAATTTAATAGGGTTTATTTTTAAAACAAAAATCTATTTGGTGAAAATTTAAAATTTCAATGCAAGATACTT